>NW_017557621.1:9511414-9523516 GCF_001854935.1 Bemisia tabaci
ATGAGGAGGAGGGGGGGGGGGCGAATCAACAGGACACCAACGAGAGCAACAATTCGCTAGTTGTCGTCTCGGAGTACAGACCGCCGCCACGCTAGGCAGCCCGCCGCACAGACCCGTTCCGTCCCGTCCCGTTCCGTGCGCCCCCGACTGCGAGTGAGTTGCGCCCTTCCGCGTTCCCGGCGCCCCTCCCGTGAGTGCGTGTTCGGCCCCGGCCCGGCTGAGTCCTGCCGCTTTTGGTGCCCGCTTTTCCTGCGAGTGTCCTTCCTGTGCGAGTTGTTAAAGTGGTGCTTTTTGCCTCCGGAACCGCGGCATGCTTTCCTCAGCTCACTGAAAGGTTTGTCTTCAGATCATCCCTTCCTCGAAACCCTTAATGGTAGCGGGTAACTGGATTGTCACTATATATATAATCACTATATATATATTTATAAATGAGGGAATAATACCCACAAGGCCCAGAGATAATACATTTGAGAGACCTCGCACTGAAAATCTGAACGATGTAATGTTCAGATCAGGTCTTCAGATCATCCCTTCCTCGAAACCCTTAATGGACCACTAGACAAGGTATGAATTTAAGCGATTTGATACATGTTTCTTGACCAGAATTTCACGTAGAACACGATTAGCGCAATGAATATTACTGAAACTAACTCCTAACGAAGATATCAACGTTTTTATTTTACATTGGTAACGAGGAATTTGAACTGCCCGCTCACGAGAAACTCAAAGCTCTACGAGAGTCAAATCGCCCACTACAACGGTTTCAGCAAGCTTCTCAATCGAGCAATGTTCATTTCCCACCTTATGTTGTTCAAACTATTAGCAATTTGCTATAGCTGAGCCGAAGCGTCAAGATTGAGGTTGCCAGATTTTTAAATAGCAGATACTGTCATGATAACGTTTAGCGCGCGATGTGAATCACGTAGAGTATTGAGTTTTCATGAGCGGGTGGTTTAAATTTACGCATCAAGATTCATTAAATATCTCCGTAAGGAGTCCATTTCGTTGATTTTCGTTGTGCGCATCGTGTTCTACGTGAAATTTTTAATTAAGAAACATGTATCAGAGTGCTGAAATTCGTACTTTGTCTAGTGGTCCATTGTAGTGGGTAACTGGATTGTCACTATATATATAAATGAGGGAATAATACCCACAAGGCCCAGAGACAATACATTTCAGAGACCTCGCACTGAAAATCTGAACGATGTAATCGCGTGAGCTAGAAGTCACGCTCGTAGGCCTACGCTACTTTTCGCCTAATGATGTCTGATGAGCAGGTTGTTGAGCAGAAAATCAAACAAAACTCGCCTATACTGCCGTGCTAAGGAAAAACGCCGTATGAACATTTAGGCGTTGCCAAGTTTCCTTTGATAAAACACAAATTTCCTGGTATACGTATGAATATTGTCCTTCCAAATTTTCAGATAGTTTTGTTCGCAGTTTCACCCAATGGCCCTGAAGATTTCAAGGAAAAATATTCGTATCTTTCCTCAAAAATGAACATTTTATTAAAGGAAATTTGGCAATTCTCGAATGTTCATACGGCGTTCTTCCTAAGCACTGCAGTGTAATGCTGACTGGTGAATAACGGGCTGGGCACTGTGCCAGGCGAGTTTTTGCATATTTCATTAGGATTGCTTCCATCGCTCAATCTGCTGGTCATCAGTCATTTTAGGCGAATCTGAGCGTTCGTTTTCGAGAATAACTATTGCACTAAAGGGAGGGAAGTTGAGTGAAGTCTCTAAACTATATCTTTCCCTGAAAAAACCCTTGTTAGAGTAAATATCTCAATGATGATCAAATGGACAGAGTTAACCAAAATCTTCCTAACTGCATTTCAAGTTTCCTCTCGTAATTTAGAGAACCAGAGAACATTCTACACCTTCAAACTTTTCGGAAATCTTCCCTCAATTTTAAAGAATATAGTCAGAAAGTTTCATGTCAGAATATTGGTTAGATTTGTTTAAAAGATGAAACTTTAGCGAAAATTAGGCAATATTTGATGAGGATACTGATCGCGGTCAAATACGTCTAAAAGATCTTCAGCGGTATTGCAGTGATGCTGCATATTAATTAATGGTCCATTTTGTTTCTATATCTTCTTCATCTTTTCCTTTAAAAGTATAAAGTAAGGGTTCTTACTTGTGTTTCGAAAAAAATGTCATTAAATTTTGAGCACAGAAGAAGCGACTGTTAATGACATTATAAAAACAATTTAGGTGAAATTTTACAAAGTTGCGATGAAATTTAGCCCCTCTGACTCTCATCCCGTTGTATATGACCGTCCATGGGAGGAAGAACCTATGTCCACAAAACTATACTCAAAAAAGGTTTATTGATATACCAGCTCAATGGAATGTATGAATATAAACCCGCACAGTATAAAATGTAGGTATATTAAAGTTTAAATTATTTAATTAGGCAATTATTGGCTGATAAAAAAAGCTTAACCCTAAAATTTAATGCGCCGCCCGGGAATCGAACCCGGGTCGCAAGAATGGGAATCTTGCATGATACCATTACACCAGCGGCGCCTTCCATGCGCATTTACTTCATTTTGTTGACAACAATCCTAATGTGAAAATATTTTTTGTGTGGAAAATAGAATAACACATTGAAAACCTTCAACCTTACTTAGTCTGTTGCAAATTCAACACTGATGTCATGTTTATCTTAAAGTTGGCTCTACATTCTTTTTCGAGGTTTCCTTTTAGAGGCTCCATTTTTATCAGTTTTTCATTTCGTTTGTTTCGAATTCTTTCATTTTTATGTATTTTGTAGCGTTTTTCTCCGACTGAAAGAGACACAGTTCTGAGTCGAAACGCCCTAGTTTTCATTTTGTATTTTTAGCCTTGTTTCCCGCCTCCCCCTCCTTTGATCTACCATGTTTTATTTGAATCGAGCTTGATCCAAATCGGGATATGATAAGAAAATAAAAATTAGATTGTATGACAAAGTCAGAATGGGAAATGTGTACGAATTTGATTCGTTCAGAACTTCAGATCATTAGTTTCACATCCAATGTTAAGTGGAAATGCTGAATTCGAGTGCTAGACTCTAAACCATTCATCTTTAAATAACACATATTCAGTTGCATAGAACCATATGCACTGCCGTGCTAAGGAAGAACGCCGTATGAACCTTCAGGCATTGCCAAATTTCTTTTGATAAAACACGACTTTCCCGGTAAAATTATGAATATTTGTCCTCCAATTTTTTGGATAATTTTGTTCTCGATTTCAACCATAGTCTCTGAAAATTTCAGGGGAAAATATTCATACAATTCTCCGAAAATGAACATTTTAGTGAAGGAAATTTGGCAACTCTCGAATGTTCATACGGCGTTTTTACTTAGCACGGCAGTACAATGTTTAAATAGCGCCTTCAAAAACGCAATAAATGTTCATTTTACCGCACATTGAATCCGATGAAGCGGATGAATTGTGACCACGGTTAGGTTACTTCGGTTGAGTTTTTTGCGTATGAGGGAAGGCTCGCGGCTGAGCGAGTCCCATGCAATTCAATGCGATATCATGCATACATTCCGCTTTAAGTTGACGTGAGTGCTAGCCTCAACGGGGAGTGACGTCACCCTACACCGCTGTGACGTCATACGACACGCCAAGCCCGAAGGCACTTCGCGAAAAGCGCCAGCCGTCCTGATTTCCCCCGAGGCAACCAACATACTTTGATTGATCACTAGCCAAGATTTTTTCTTTTTTCCAAACGCAGACGACCCGAGTGTATCTAGGGAGCGGCTCTCATACATTGTCGTTCCTCCGACGTGAGGTCGTATCTTCATTTTGCGCCTGAGCCTAAAAGAATATAGTGTTATACACAGCTGATAGAGCTCAGCTTGAGAAGCATTTGTTACGTTTTTGCGTCAGGAGAGCGGCATGGGCTTCCATTAGGTGAAGTTTGTCCTTTTTTCATCAAGGTATGGTGTTTACGCACCGCAAAATTATGGCCTGAGAATATGTTTTTTTTTTTTTTTTTTTTTTTTTTTTTTTTTTTTTTTTTAATTTATTTTTTTTATTTATTTATTTTAAAGTGAATATGTACTGAATGAAAAGAGGGCGTTCAATGAAAGGTTGGAGGGAGGGGATTGAAGCAGACATGTTAAGGTGCTCGAGGTTTGTGGTTCGACAGAGGGCAGTGGAGGTTAGGAGTCGTAGAGCGTGAAATAGTGCTATAAAGCGACCTATATGTATGCATATGTACTGAATGATGGCTATTTTCAAATAAAGAGTGAAAACTGCGAAGCTAACGAAAAAAAAATAATCGTTGCTCTTACAATGCGAATGGTTGATCCCGGGTCCTTCTCACTTTTCTAGTCATATGGTCCTACAATGTTATTTCTCAGGACGACTGATGCTACACGACTTGACTGATTTTATCAGAATCAACCTAGCTACATCAGACGTTGTTTCCTGATTTAGTCTCATGTTTTATTTTCTTAGCAGAAAATCAATCAACGATCAATCAATTCCGATGTGAAATTTTATGGTAATATTTTTTTACAAATCAGGAGAAAATGTTCATACATTTTAAATACGTTATGTTCGTCAGTTCTCTTACAAACGACTAAAACTCGAGAGGAGATTAGGCAACATAAAACTCAGACTAGACTAATTTTGACCATATTTGTCCAACCGTTGAGGGTTGAGTTGCGTAGCGGTCGTCGGACTCCTAGTACACGTAGCGCCTTAGCATGCAACTATTCCTGCTCTATGGATGTCCGTATTGCATACGCCGAAATTGAAGGCGCTCCGGGTTACGTCTTCCTCGCAGCGATGTGTCGCGTAACCGTCTCATCCTTCGTGTCGCGTAACTGTCTATCGTTACCCTTGTAACTTTGGCGACTTTAATTAGAGCACGAGGCGAAACACTACGCATCAAATGCGCGCAAAACAAAAGGCTCATCCGCGTGCGAATAAACGCGAGATGAAAGAAACTCATTATTCCGTAACGATAGGATGAAAGGGAAGTTAGAGCCGGGGTCCCGTGCGGGCGGCCAAATCCGTGCCAAGTCCTCTCGTCGATTGTTTTCATACCGGCGCGATGAGTCTATCGGCGGAGCGTGAATGATCGATCATCGATATTTCTCCATTCGAAGCAATAGTAAAGAATCGATTAATTGCGAACGCGCTGCTTATCGACCCTTTTCCATAGGTTCAGATGGCAGGTGAATCGAGGTATCGCAAAGCACGCCACGCCACTGGCGGGAAAGTTGGGAGCGGGAGGCCGATTTGAATAAGCTCGGTTAACAGCCGCCGCGGATTTCCGAACGGGTCCTCTTCATTCGCATTCTCGGAGGTGTGCGAGTCTCATCAAATATTCATTTCTCCCCCGCGTTACCCGCCCGGCAGACTCCCATTTTCTGGAAATTTATGCTGTTTAAAGGATGGTTATGACTCACAAAATCAACAGCGCGGCCCGTGGGCGGGATGCGATGTGCCGACGGCTTTCCCGCCTGCTTAGCGCCCGAGTTTTTACAACAGGTGGCGCTACTTCTTCGGGTTTCGTTTTGACGGATTTCACCGAGCACGGTTACTACGAAAAAGCCGTGCGATAGTATCGTAAGTCTTGGAATTTTACACTGAAAAAAAAAATCTCGGTGTATTTACCAGGAAAAGGGTAAAATTACCGAGAATTCAGGGTTCTATTTGATCCCAGTTTTTTCTTGGTAAAATTACCATGTATGGAATTGGTAATTTTATCGAGAAATCTCGGTAAAATTATTGACTTTCTTGGTAATTTTACTGATCCCCGGTAAAATTGCCAATATTTTTTATCGGCTGTGGTAGATTTACCGAGATAAAATGGCAAAGTTACCGGGAATTGATTACCAATAAAAGTGGTATTCTTACCTGAAAAAAAACAGTAAAAATACCGGTTTTTAAGTAAACTTACCAGTCTGTCTTGGTAAAATTACCAGTAATTGGTAAAAAAAAGTGAGATGGTAAAGGTACCAACGGACCTTGGTAAAAACGCCGCGAATTTTTTTTTCAGTGTAGGACGAAACGTCGTTCCCCTCACGAAAGAGCGTAACAACATTCCAATGTTGCCAAGTTTGCCCTTGTAAATTACATTTTTACAAAGAGAATTTTGGGCATTTTTGAATTGACATTTCACCGAGTTTTCATCTGATCGCATGCGATGATCAGACAAATCTTAAAATGGCGCAGGTACGTTCTTGTAAAAAAAGTGAATAATTTGAGGCAATTGTGCAACCCTTGAATGAAATTACGTTCCTTCGTTCGGGAAACGAGGAAAAATGCCATAATTTTCTTGATCACATGGTTCCCGGATGTCACTGACAGAATGTCATTCTGCCAAATTTCATCATTTAAATCCAAATTGTTCTAGATTCCTCCTTCCATTTAAATTATGTTTTATACAAGAAGAAACAGATACAATGGTTATCATAGGAGTATTTTCCTGAAAAATTTAGGAAGTTTGATCAGAAAATATTTTATACTCAGATTTATAATCAGATCAGCAATTGATTTGTCGCGAGCAATAACAATACTAGTTGTTTCCTGGCCTTAATGTACCGCTCTTAAAATGTGCCATCTAGGCCGGATGATGACAAAAAATTAGCAAAGTTTGGCAGCGACGAGTGATTCGGTTGTGGACTTGTGGGAGAGAGATTACGGTCCCATTGATATGTTTTGCCACGAAGGAAATGAAAGCTATTCATGCATCAATTTAAGCGGGTGATATCCCACCGACCGGCCCACAATGGAACAAATTCGCGCGATTTGTGGACTTATCGTCGTACAAAGATATTAATAACTCTTTCAAAACTGAACTCGTAAACAGGTAGCACGCTCGTTGTCTTGTCTGCTACAAGCAAGTTTCATGTGAAATTAATAGTTTTCCCCTTATTCCGGACTTAGAAAATCTGAGTTGAGACAATGACATGTATGAATTTGAAGAGAGGAAGTAGCATCAAATAACTCTATCGTCCTTAGCCTGCAATCTTTTGGAGCACCAGGGAAACTACCGATTCAGATATATATTCACACTCTACCTACGCAGTATGTGTTATGTATGATATCTCTGAATGAATTTTTTTGGAGATCACACAGAAAATAAAATAAAATGTGTAAAATTTTAAACCGAGTGTCGGAGCCCCAGTTTACAAAACGAGTTTACTTTTGAAAAATCACGTGCAAGAGAGTTCAAATCTTTCCAAGATCTTTTAAAGTTTAATGCTGGTCTTAATTACACTTACCACTATGGGAGGGGGGGGGGCAATTCCAACATCCTGAGTGCGATTTTGGGCTGTATTCATGTAGTTGTTCCTTGAGCAGCTCTTTCCTTTAGGGATACTTCGTATAATTAACATTGTGATTAGAAAGGCCATTAAAGTAACTACATTACAGGGACAGTGTTTACGATCTTCGTGTGTAAATTAATAGAATAATTTTGAAAATTGACCCTTGTAAGAGATTTTAAGGATCTGATAGTTCGAAGAATGAAAAAAAAAAAAATTACATGAAAATTCTACGATATCGATAAAATTTGAGGTAGGAACGGACCTACTTTAGTACATGAAATTTTATTTTATTCGCAAATCATTGAAGTCCCTCGCCCCGATGATTCATTATCATAATCACGCTTTTAAATTTTGATGAAGAACCGTTAAATGTGTCCTTTTTATGATCTCCTGTTTAACACCTCCTTAATCACAGTGTAAACCATATCAGACCCTCCAAAGGATAAGGGCTGTTTAGGGAAGGACTACGAATACGACTCTTTGCCATTGGTGGATCCAGCAATTTGGCACCACCGGATTTCCTCCATTTAAACCTACGAAAATGTATCGATTTTTGGAGGGGCCGGCTGCTCCGACAAGAATCGATTATTTAGCATAGGTTTGAATGGAGGAATTCGGTGTTGCAAAATTGATAAATCCACCTCTGCTCTTTGCGTTGGCGTCTGCGAATAGTCTCGCTTCCTTTCCTCGCTTGCGTCGCTTTCCCTTCGACGCCCAATGAAAGGGTGGCGTCAGGGAGTTATAGAGGAATTAAGGGAGTGCCAACTCCATGGAGGACTTTGGGAGGATAGGGGACTGTGGCGGCTTGTAGTCACAGAGCGCTGTGAAAGCTGATTTCATGCATGTGTATTTCCTTCCTCGGTAAAAATATCCACTGTGTCCTCAGTCGCGAAAATATTGATACCAACTCCTATGATGAAATGATATCCTGTGAGTATCCAGAAGAGGATCCACGGTGCGAAGTGGGTACCCGGTTTCCTGAGCCGGCCTCCCGGGCGCCCTGAGCTGAAGCCGTAAGTGCACCTCTGCATGAGCCGTGCTTAGCACGTGCTCTTAGGTACTTTGAGGCTCATCTCAGATCTACTTACGGCGCTCTTCCGCGACATGACAGTGAGCCACTACTACGCTGTTGGCGGCTCGGCTTAGCACGGCGCGGCGGTCAATTGATCAGCTGATCATTTAGACGCTATCCGGTGCCCGACGTCCGTCAAAGTCCTCACATCGTCCACGTCGTCGTCGCTGTCCACCGTCCGTCGCGCCCGTCGTTTTAGTTGTCTGTCCACGCCGCGCCGCACAGTGGATAGAGTCAATCAGAAACATCGGACATGAAATTTTTGACTAAAACTGCAAATTTTGGTGTTCAATTCGTCACATTTTAAATTTTAAGGAGTGGTTCTTGAAGTAAATTTTACGATAAAACCAATGGAGCCACTTTTAAAACCTCAACGTTTTGTATAAACGGAGTTATAAGCTTTTACAGTTTCCAAATTTGGTCCGACCTCTTCTATTGACTCGATCTACTGCGCGCCGCTGTACCTCCCTCCACCCCCTTCCAACTGGTCGAGGATCTCACAATCGTAACGAATCATCTCGTGTGTAGTGCTCAATCTAGAGCCCCCTCGTAGTGAGGTTAAGACATGTGGAATCAGTGTCTGATCGGCAGCAATACAGTTTTGCACAATCTCTATTTTAGTACGACTTGGTGACTTGGATTCAGGACAATATCAAATTTTAAGCATACTTTTGCTTTGAAGCCGGCTCTATGACCTCTGGTCGAGCTTAATACGTAATCAAGGGTTTAAACACTTTACATCGGACGACGCCATCATGGAATTTATTTCGAAACGATTTGAAGCAAGGCGTCGTATGAAAGTGTTTATTTACACGACGCCTTCGTTTAATTCGTCATTAAAAATGATCCGCGTTTATCTCCGCGATGAAAAAGAATACTTCCTGTCAAAATTTCTGAGCGCATATAATCTCCGGTTCAATTTTTACAATTGTTTTGAAAACGATCTGTCGAATTTTTCATTTACTCTATGCAAAAGTCAGTTGCGAACCAGCTCCAGTACATGACATGAGAGAGAAAATTAGGAATTATTGATCGAGTTAAGTTTGTGGTAGGTTGCGACATTAGACAATTAGAGACCAACAGTTAAATTTCATTTTAGGTTAATACTTTTGCCATTCTTTAAAGTCTAGTCTCAAATGGACGTTTGACATGCTTAAGGTTTTTACATAAAACGCTTCCCTCATTGTACCCTCTCGACCCAGATTCTGCTGCGTGAAGTTGACCAATACTCCGACCCATTTTCTGCAGAGTTACGTAATTCAAAGATAGCCCCAAAAAAGAGTTCCTTCCATTAAACTTAATTAAATTCAACCTTCATTCTAATGAATTTCGTCCAAACGTCAACTCACTAAGCCATCTATGAGTGAGCGAATTTCCATTGGTGGATCGAGTTTCATCCCTGGCGCATTGCCAACCTCCGTTAAAACAGCTCGAAAGTTCGAAACTCCCGGCTACGGCACAGATATAACGTTCTGTTTTTCATGACGGCAGCAATGCATTGATGTCCACAACCCAAATTCTTGATCTCTTTCGCAAGATGAACCAAAAGTTTATGAATGCGAAAGTTGGCCGCGAGCCATCAAATCGAGGAGTCGACTCTTTTACTCCCCTAGTTGCAACTCTGCCAAATTGGGTTCGCCAGTGAACCAACTCTACTCGCGATAATCCTCCGATTCCTAGATCCTATAATAAGCTGTCACTCTTGACAATCTCACTACTTTAATATTGGAACCTGGATTAGAACTTTGATTATTCCAGCTTTCGCGTTAAATCATTCTATAGATTTGAGATTTTTTGCACAGGTGGATCCAAGGGAGAGGGGATAGAGGGGGGGCGGAAAAAGGGCATTTTTTGATGATCTGAGATTATAGATCAGGAAAAATTATAGGATCTAACCGAGCACCAAGTTCCGGAGAAAAGGCACGTGCCCACGATGCATTTGTCACTATAAAGATTGTGCAGTTTTATATTCGTTTCTTATTTTTCAGTCAGTTGGTTGTACTTTTTTAAATGTGAATCCGCCCTCCCTCAAAAATACCGTTAAATGCTGCCTTTTTAGCAGTAATATTTAAATAACCATTTCATGGTTATATAAATATAACATAATGAAAATATGATGATTCATAGTTTGTCCCCGCACTTACCCATGGTTTTCATAATGAAGAAGTACTGTGCACTTGAATAGATGGCCCGACACTTGCGCTCTTTTTCCCAGGGCCGGATTAAGGGGATGGCCACATGGGCCGCGGCCCAGGGTGGCAAGTTTTGCAATTTTTTTAATATGGGTATCAAAAAAAGAGAGAAAAAAATCGGATTCAGAAAATAAAATACAAACGAGAAAAGGCAACAGAATCTCTCATTTCCTGAGGGTAAAAGTATACTAATTTCTAATTTTGTCGTCTTTCGGTGATACAAGAGACAACACCTTTAATTAGCCGAGTTAAGAGAGAAACCAAACACGCAATTCAATATGGAGGAACGGAGCGGCGCGGCGGTCGGCATGAAACTCATAGCGCCTACAAGACTTCATGAATACCACACGCATTGCGTCAAACACAGTGCGGTCAGCAGCGGTCGGCGTGAAGCGCATAGCGCCTACAAGACTGCATGAATACTTCACGCATTGCGTCAAACACAGTGCGGTCAGTTTGTTCTTTCATAATTTTTCCGTTCATTTCTTATAAATGGAAGGCCTTGTTCACACAGAGATAGGTTCACGGAACTTAACTTTCGCGCAAAGTTCCGTGAACTTTTGCTGGTAATGTTGACAGGGCTTCGCAAAAAATGTGTGCAACACGAGTTAACGCGTCTTATGCACCCCTCCTCGCTGCACGTTCACTTGATGGTTTTTATTGATGTTTCAAAACGAATGAGAAGGTGGCGGCAAAATACAGGCGGCCCACGGGCGGCAAGTAGGTGAATCCGGCCCTGTTTTTTCCACTCGAGCAGTACCTAATTCAAATGTTTAAAAAAACGTTTGGAGAGCAATAATCGTCGAATCACTCGGAAGTAAGCTGCGTCCACCCTCAAATACTAGTATTCCATCGGAAACTCCGTTTTTAAGAATTTTGGCGGATACGCATATTTTCAAATAACCCGTTCAACTGCTGTTATTCATTTTATCATATTTCACCATGGGCCGTTTCGTCTGGAGTACTTATGTAGGGAAAGTATGGGTTGAGTCAATATATGGAGCTGTTGTGGCCCAAAAAGGCAGCTAACCTAAAAAACATTGCTTCCAATCTTCAGATTCCAATATCAAACCAAGGTGAACGAGAATTTTCATTAATGAGGATTCTTCCACGAAATTGAGAAAATTTATGCGGAAACTATGTCAAATACGAGCTTTACACACGACGGGTCTGAACAATGTGTCGTTTCCCTCACGAAAGAACGTAACTATATTTCAATGTTGCCAAATTTCCCTTCGGAAATTTCCTTTCTACCATGGCAATCTTAGGTATTTTTGACAGAAAATTTTACTGACTTCTCCTCTGATTTTATATGAGAAAATATGGAAAGCTTTGTACAAAAACTGCGCAGGTGCACTCTTGTAAAAAATCGACTGTTGAATTGAAGTTTTAGACATTAATGCAACATTGAAATGGAGTTACGTTCCGTCGTGCGGGAAACAACCCGTAATTTTATAGATCAATCACTCTGGATACTTTGAATTCATGGGTTCCTTTTGGTCCCTAAAAGCTCTCATTCCGTACTCTTCCTTTTTTTTTTTTTTTTTTTTTTT
>NW_017557621.1:9523631-9619572 GCF_001854935.1 Bemisia tabaci
GGGGGGGGGGGGGGGGGGGGGGGGAGAGGCGGCGGATTGTAATGCGAGTCAAGAAGCGGTCATCAATTGACACGCAGCGCAGCGGACCCTGTTCCCCGCGGGACGACGACCCGCGGGACAGTGGCGTGGCGTGAATTGCGATATATCGATTGGTAAGCCATTTAAACCCACGGAAAAGGATCGATAAACAGGGTGTTCGCAGCGAACACCTTAATAATCGATTCTTTACCATAGGTTTAAATGGCGTGACAATCGATATATCGCAAAGCACGCCACCCCACTGCCGCGGGAGGCGAGGGTCTTCATCAAAAATGCATTTCATCAGCGCCGAGTTTACACGATCGATCGGGCGCCGCGATCTGAGCACGATTCGACAACGGATGTCATTTTTCCGCGCGGTTGCGGGGCGAGGGGGGCCGTGTCCCTTCGGACCGAGGCCCCCTCCCCCCCCGCCCCGATCATCGCCGGCCCCGCCGCCGCGAAGTTTATTCTCGGACGCCTTTGAGTCACGCGAGAGGGATTCTATATAATTTAATAGCGGCCGTTTCTTCGTGTGCTGCTCTCGCAAGCTCCCGCGCGCGGCACCGTTTCACCGACTGACCCAGTGGCGTGGCGTGAATTGCGATATATCGATTGCTACGCCATTTAAACCAATGGAAAAGGGTCGATAAACAGGGTGTTCGCAGCGAACACCTTAACAATCGATTCTTTACCGTAGGTTTAAATAGCAAAACAATCGATACATCGCAATTCACGCCACGCCACTGGACTGACCGATAAATTTCAATCGGACCACTCGAAAACGCGTCGAAAACGAGCCGGTTGCATACCTATCGAGGAACGAGGGAGACTGGAGATAATGGTTTACGGGAGTTGTAAACAATTCTGACGAGTGAATCTTATGACGTCATGTCAAAACCTTCGTCTCCAATCTTATGTGCAGTCTTATTGTGCAGTCTCCGTATCGGGTGTACAATTTGATCAAACCAACTTCGGGTTGATCTAAGTGAGTTATAAGCTGTTAAAGTTCAATACCTGAACTTATAACTGCCGCCATGTCAGTTCGGCTTCACGCTTCTGTGTAGGCACACGAGTTCTCGCGTAGTCGAATAGTCATAGTATCATCGATCGGAACACACTAAAAAAGAGCTTTTCACCGAACTTGAAAATATCCAACGCTATTTCAGTTCGCCTTCAATTTTAAAGTAGGCAACACGAGCTCCTGCGTGGTCAAATAGTGGTATCTTCGTGAAATGACTTACCCACTCCGACCACGCTGAAAAAAATGAAAAATTGCTTTTCATCGAACCGCGAGAAGTTACCTCAAACCGAACTGCGATAAGCGTTTGAGAGAACCGAATCATAGAGAGATTTCGGTTACAAGAATTAATGGCACGATTAGACGGATCAGAAGGATGGTTATATGAACCATACAGTACAAGTATGTAGAACACTGTATTATGGTTCATTATACTGGAATATTCTTCTCTCAGTAGTTGACATGTTCACGAATGTACATACAACTAAGACCCCTAAGGATCAAAAACTTTATTCGCTGATAACATTCTACCGATTTTCAACTTTTTTGAGCAGAAAAAAGATGATCGGGTGAACTTATTTTAGCTCTAGGGAAAAAAGTTTGATTTAAAGATCATCCGAAATAAAAAATTCAAGTTTGCCTTTCTTAGAGTCAAATAATTTCTTTGCTTTCACATAGTTTTTAAACCGGAAAGCTAAGAAAACTGCATTTTTAATACGCAGATTGTGAGATAAAGAGTGAATTTCTAACTTTGCAAATGTGATTAAAGTAAATTTTGAGTCTCTCATCTTTGTTCTGGCTGAAGGTTGCAACGGATCCTTTTAGGTTTTGCCAACAAACTAGAGCAGGTGACGTGCGAAGCTGGAGAATGTACACCCTGTAAAATCTGCCGCGAATGGCACCACGTCAAAAGCTTCAACAAATCTTCATAAGCGACGGCAAACAAGTAAACTCATCTGCTCGAGGAAATAATTAGCACTTTGGAAAAAGATGGAGCGATAATTCCGTGCGGGATTAAAAATTAATTACCAGGGAGCCGAGCGGCTGGAACGGGCGCCTACACGAAGCTCGGTTCGTTACATTATGCACTTTGCAACTTCTGGCGAGGAGGTTCAATAGATTACCTAGACTTGACCCAGGCGTTTCTTGCCCTACCGCGGTATCAGAGACACTTCTAAATGCTTTGTTGCTATCATGCTGCTCGACTTTTTGTTCATATTTTGGTTAGTGTGCCACGTAAGCTTTTTAAACATACCGGGGAAACTTCTCATATGTATAGCTAGATTGAGGATTGTTGTAATGATTTCCAGCACATGAATACAACGTTTTCTCAATATTGGCAGTTTTATGACGCAGAATTTTCCCAATTTGATGGACAAAAAATCTCAAGGTTTTATGAATGCTTCGTTTTAAAGCACTGACAAAGTAGGAGTTCTTTGCGAGAAATACGAGTATTTAGAACTTTTTTCTGCCTTAATTTTGCTTTGTTTCAAAACTTTTTCATGTTTTTTCAATTATTTTTTTTTTGTGAAGGTACAACTGCCCGTGCTTGAAGAATGTCCTCGAAGCATCTGCAAAATTGAAGGCGCGATGTTCCGCGGCGGAAACTCGCAATGCTCCGCCCCTGCTGCCAATAAAGTGTCGCTCAGACTTGAGCTAAAAGTTAAAAAAACGAGGCGTATTACGTCTATTCTGTCTTCGGTTGTGTTTCGTATACATATCCCTTGTAGCACCATTATAAAAATAAAATAAACGGAACCAGCACAACAGTAGAGCAAGGGAAAGTACACGCATTGACAAGGGCGGAGCGATACAGCTATGCATTCGTGCTTGAAGGGTGTCCGCGTTGCATCTGCAAAATTGAAGGCGCGAAATCGGAATTTTAAAAATTGCGATTTACATTGGAATCAATGGGACCTATACGCACGGCTTTTCCCTGATATCTCGGAGTGACTAAAATGGAGTTAGGTATCTTTTCGCTCCAGGGCACTGATATGAAGCTCTTTTGTACCGACCCCATGCAACCCGCGGGCCCCGTATTTTCACCAAACATCGGGTTAATTGGACGTATTTCTGTCAAACGGAACTATGTGTATTAAGACATAAGCCCTGAGACCCATAAGAATACACGCATAACAAGGCTCACGTCATAATGCACATAGTTCCGTTTGATAGAAATATACGTCCAATTGGAGTCCCTTTATAGAGAGAGTAGAGACGGCTTATGGATGTCACAAACAAGAATAAAAATTACCCAAAAGTTTTTCATAATTTTTGATCAACCCATTCTCGAATTCCTATCTCCGTCCCCCTCTAATTCCATTCGTTCCTTGCCGTTCCCCCAATTCCCCGGCCCATTCCAGTTTATAATCTTTGCGAATGGTGGAAATGTATAATTTTCCTTTCCGATTGTGACACTGTGAGAGCTGAAAATACGAGACCAATCAGAAATGAATTCACATTGTCTGTCTTTATTCGCAATATGAAGGGACTCTGGGGTTAATTCGATCCGGCTTGGGCATCTAAGGGTTAAATCCGTTCAAAAAATGAGCCACATTCCCGCCTATTCTGAGACAGTACACAAGACTTGTGACGCTCCGGGAATGCACGAAGTTCCTGCGGTCGAACCACACCGTGAATCTTGCCTGACTCGGGAACCAGTGCGGCAACAAGCTAGACTCGTAAAATCCCACGATTCCTCATTTATGTAGCTTTTCCGGTCCGCGACACGCTTTTATGCGGTTCGCACACGCTCCCACCCCGATTTCCCGAGCCCCCTCCACCCCGCAATCCGCCCCGCGCCGCGCAGACGACTTTAAAAGCCATCCTGTTACAACTCAATATTGAGCTTGCAACGGCTTATGCCGCTTTAATGGGGCCGCAGTCACCCTCGGCGAGTTGATCCCGCGATATTGTTCGCAGCCTCGGATTGGAAAATCCAAGCTTCGCCTGGATTGCGGAATTGCTATCGAATGATCTCGATCGATATAAGCATTGTTATGATAGGGATGCACCGACAAAGGCAATCGATCACGATTTAAAAATCGAACTCTGCATTTATGTGTCCTGTCCTCACGCTTTCGTATGGTGAATGAATGGTATCTCGATGTAAATTCAAGCGATATTTTCATGTGTATCGAATAAGTTTTGATCAGAATGGTTTTTTGAGTTCTTCGAGGATTTTTTGCCCATCAGAAATGGTAACAACGGTCGTCAGTTTTCACTCTGTTCTTTTTCTACATTCTTTATGTATGGATATTATGCCAAATTTGCAGAAGCTGAACAAAAAACCTGATAGTAAAAATGTAAAATAATACATAATTTTTGTTGGTTACTTCAAATATCCCCTAAGTGGTAATCCTGAGCTAACATTTTGAGTCGTCCTATCCCCCTCAGTTCCTGTACAATATTTCCCTGAGGCTCTGATCCTCCTGTGAAATTGATCCCAACTCAATTTCACTTGGTTTTCACTTAAATTTTATTTTATCTACACCCCTAAAAAATGTATACACAGAATGTGACGGGATAAGCATAAACAGTTTTAGTTAAACATTTCATGTCAGGACTTCTCCCGATAGCTTTTTTACTATGCTTGTAATGTACCATGCTACTACTTGCTTTTCAATTCTTTGCGCATGCCATTGTTGCCAGAAAAGGCTGTAATATCACCACTTCCTTCCATTTAAACCCATATACACTTTGCACATCGTATCAACAACCTGGCAACCATGGTATACGTTTTTTAAAGAAAATATCCTCAATAGCCAACACCAAAAGCTCAAGCGTGTTGAATGATCTACCTCTGCAGTCTGTCTTAGAATCGTGGATTTTTGTGGTCAAGTTCCTTTGGAGGGCGTCAATTTTCATTCGGCTGACAAAAGCACGTAAATACTTTTAGAAATGAACCCGGGAAAGCATTGAATGATATGGACGGTAGGACAACGCGAAGTGCAGTTAAGTGATTTTGCCAGGGCGGCGACAAATTCTGAACAAGGTTTGAGGAATTAGGCTTCTCGGCACATGATCGAGGCCCCTCCGCATTCGGTCGAAGGGAGCCTTTTTAATTTGAAGCAGAGTCTCTGCTCCTAAACACGGGACAAATTGAGCCGCGACGGGACGCCTGCTCCTTGAAAAATGCTTGCCGCGCATCCTTGCCACATTGGTCAGATAAATATCGATTTCACACGAGGACTCGATGCTATGAAAGTCGCATCTGGCAGTGTTGTTCCCGAAACCTCGGTAGAGCGGGAGATATTTGAATTCCGGTCCAATTTAAACGGGCCGCGACGTGACGGAAATAATGAGAGGTGAAAAAAGGACCGACAGCCGCCGCCGGGCTCCTCTGGAGGGAGGGGCAACCCCCCTTCGTCTCACCCCCTAAGTTTCCCTCTCTTTCCAACCCCCGTCGTTGAAATTACGTAGGTGTATAGACCAGAGGAGGAGCAGGCGGCTTCAGCATTAAAGCATTTGGAATGCGACTTTTAGAGGGTCAGTGAGGTATTTATCGGAAAATTTACCCTGACGAAACTAGGCCGACTCAGCTGTTTTCACAGATTTTTGAAGGAATCTGTGCCAAAGGTTTTCTAAGGTGGTCAAGATCCATCATTCATGATGTTCAACATCGGCGAACAAGAAATATTGTTTTATCAGCTGCCGATTACACTTACAATACAATTAGCATTCGCAGTCAAATCCCAGAGGACAAAGGCTTCAAAAGGCGTAAATGCATTTCAAGGAAAATCTACAATTCGATATGCACATGGCCCTTCAAGGGCTTCCCAGAAAATATGTATAGCTGCGCTCATTTCTCAAAAAATGGAAAATTAAGTTAGATCTCGTACCTTTGGAATATATGATCACAGCCTCCTCTTACACATTACACGCAAGGATGAGTCCTCTTTAAAAATTTACAGCGCGTGTGACATCGTGTCCTCCCTCCCTCCATAACTTAAATAATAGTGCGAAGTCATAATTTATATTTTTTGACGATAGGTCAACCAAAACTGTAAAAATACTCCTTAACGATTGGCGCGTTACAATAATAATTGTGGCGTAATACGCAGTGCTAAGCCTTACTTGTACTTCATACGCTCAGCATCGATCTACCCTTCCTACTTGGTGCGCTCATAGTAAATATTGTGGAGTTTTTTGCAATGTCAAATGACAACTGAAAAAAAAGTGTGATAAGTTAAAGACTACTATATTGTGTTCAACCCCGACGTGTCAAGCTACTGTATAAAAGGCCCTTGCTCTAAAGAGGTGTATTATCATTTCCTAATTCTGTCATCTAAAGGTGAACATTGGGCCATTGAGAGCCGAAAAGTTAAAAGTTGCAGAACAGGCAAAGCTGCGATGAAATAGAGACTCAGGGTCCTTAAATCGAATATATCTAATGACAGAGGACAATTTAGATAAAAATTAAATAAAAACGGAGTTAATGAGAAAACTTCAGAGACAATTTTCCAAGTTTGGAAATTTATCGGCAATGAAATGGAAGAAAAATTAAGGAACTGAGCACAGTGCGTGGCTGCCAGTTGTTGATGACGAATCTAAGAATATCCGCCTGGGACTGAGCGTAGTAACTTAATTTAAAGTATTTTTACTGAAAATGAAGATTACAGATGCAAGTTACAATCCACTGATTGTCAAATCACGTACACCTTTCGGGAATGGAACTAACTGCAACGCGTTTTAGACACTGATTTTTTCACTTTCTTTGCGGCATTTTTTCGCAAACATTTTTTCCTATAATTTGTTACTTACTCTGCTTCCCCCAGGGTAAACGAGAAAATCAAATCACATTAAGTAATATGACTTATCACGACAATTTTCCACAATGCTGAATTGGTACGTATTAACCCTTAGATATCCAAGTCGGGTTAAATTGACCCGATGCATGCTAAAAACGCGCACCCTGTTGTATTGTATGGAGCCAGTGCAATCAGTGCATACTAGCCTCAGATAATTATATATCTAAAAATACAACGTAAACAAAGAATCGGACATCAAATTGAAAAAAATAAAAATCGAGAGCGACAACATAGTCGAAGATAAAAGAAACTTAATGGTCCCTCGTGTTTAATCTGTTCTCCTGAATCTGACCGACACCTCATTATTGGAAGCTTAGAGCGGAGCCTCGTGAGTTCATGACTCACGCCAGAGCGCCTTCAATTTTGCACACGCAACACGGACATCCATCAAGTACGAATAGTTGTATCTCTACGCCGTCGTCAATTCGCGACAAAGGTGTCACGTGTCAAGATGTCCTTATTTTTGAAATTTTAGGAATTTGAGGACAAATTTAAGTAAGATTCAGTGGAGAGGAGTTAAGTCTAAAGTATGATGTATCAAAAATTATTATAATTATTATAGTTATCAATAATTATTTTAAATAAAAAACTAAAGAAACGAAAAACAAATTAGAAGTCTCTCAAGCGCCATAGCGGAAGTTTCAAGGATATAACAACTGCCACATAAAAACGTTATTATCTCGATTTGATTTATAATCAGTTATTTTCCATGCGCAAATCGTGTTTCACATGAAATTTTAAAAAAAAAAATCTTAGATTAAAATCGTATAGTACACCCTCGTATCTCGAACTCCTTGGAAGGTATACTCCTCCCACGAAGGTATACTATACTATTTAAATATGCCCAATAGAGAAAGACTTCTTAAATCAATGCTAAATCGATCCTAAATGCTTGAACCAGTGTCTCGTTTAGTGTCCATTGAATCTGAGTCTGACCGACATCTCATTATTGGAAGCTTAGAGCGGAGCCTCGTGAGTTCATGAGCGCCTTCAATTTTGCACACGCAACACAGACATCCATTAAGTACGAATAGTTGTATCTCTACGCCGTCATCAATTCGCATATGCATAAGCAAATGAATGTATATTTTAGAGAAAAGATATTAGTCACAGGGCAGTTTCCCAGTGACTGAGTCGTTTCAATTTTCCGCAAGGCGACAACGCAGCTTTGCCAAGACTAAAACAATGATAGCGCCCGTTGTTTCGGGGGCGTGGTGCGGTACGCTCCCCCGCTCTCGCCGGCGGCGAAACAGCGCGGAGAAAGTTTGCCCCGAGCAAATTAATGAAGAGCAAAATTACGCTCTTCAAGCTAACCAACGATACAAAAACTAATCCTCCCCCGGAGCCCAATTAAATATTGCTTCGATGCGGCGATTCTTTCCTCGCCCCCGCCCACACCCGCCCCCGTCACCTGCGCCCCTTCGTCAGGGCTAATTGAGCTGTGACGCATCATCATGTCGCCAAAAGAAGAAAGGGGTGGCTGCCTCGTTGTACCTGAGCCGTTAATGTTGGACGTTATTAGCGCCTGTAACGCGGTGGGGTTCCAACTCTCCCACGTTACGTCTACCCCGTGTTCTTCTTTCTTTTTTCCCCCGCAGAGAAAATGTTCGGAGACTCCGTGGTATCCTCCTCCGTGCTAAGGAAAAACATCGTATGAACATTGGAGAGTTGCCACATTTCCTCCGATAAAATGTTTATTTTCAGGAGTCATGAATATTTTTCTTGAACTTTTGATACAATTCAAATGTGATTGCGAGTAAAATTCACTGAAAAATGGGGGGGGGTATTATCAGGTCTTTCTGAATATCCGTATTTTATCGGAGGTTATTTGGCAACGCCTACAGGTTCATATAGCATTCTTTCTTGCTAGGGAGGAGAGCATCAACGCCCAAATTTTTGAAATTGAGTTCCCTTCAAATTATCTTACTTCCGAAGTTTTAAAACCTACTCGAAAAATTATTTTTCTCACACAAAAATGACATGAAAAAGTGCCCACAATTTTGCCGATTTTTGACATCGATTAATTTTCGAAAAAATCGTGAAATTTTCAGTACAATGTGCTTACTAATTTCCGAGCACGAATTCTCTTTTTAGCGGAAATCTGGCCACGATAAAATGACATGAACTGGTTTTCAACTTGGGCCATCGATGAAATACACAAACTAAAATATAAATTCATTTTCAAACTTCTTCAGAACAGCATTATCCTCTGAGTGTGCGTGCAGGAAACACAATTCCTCTTTTTATATTTTGATCATTAAGGCCACAAAACGGCATGAAAAATCGCTCATCAATTGGCATTTTGGATTGTCATACTGGTTTCCCAAGTCTTCGTCCTAGAATTCGGTTTGGTTATAGAGACCTTATATTTTTAGACTGAGGCAAAGCTCAATATGAGATCGGCATGGGATGGGGAGACTAGGCCTCGATGAAAAGATAACATTACTCTATATCCCTCCAAAAATGAGCACCAAGTCAGTTTATTCTACATTCACCCGAGAGGCGGTTGAGCCAATGAGACTTGGTTCTCGCGCCAACATCAAAATATCCTATATTGCGGCACTATTACCTATTTTTAGTTAACTCACTTCTCATACATCTGTTATCATTCGGCAAAAGTTAGTGTTATCTCCGAGGAAAACTTCTGAATTTTATGACGAGGTGCTAAGTGGATCGAGTCAGTGGGGGAGGCCGGACAAAATTTGGAAATTTCAAAAGCTCTTAACTCCGTTAAATCAAAACTTTGAGATTTTAAAAGCGGTTCCATTGGTTTCTTCGTGAAATTTTCTCCTGGAACGACCCCTTGAAATTTAAAATGTGAAGAATGAGACATCATTTTGCAGTTTTTGTAAAAATATTCATGTCCGACCTCTCTGATTGACTCGATCCGCTGTGAGGCGATGCAGGTCTCGCATCAGCAGATTGTTCACGGTAAATCGAGAATTTTTTGAGTGTGTGTTACTATTTCATTCCCTAAAAAAGCCGAGCAGCCAAACATTTGGAACTCTCTATTCCTTTCATGGTATTAGTATGATGTTTTCCTCTTTGAAATTCAGCGCGTATTTCAAAAAAAAAAAAAAAAAAAAAAAAAAAAAAAAGGATTGTCGTGTTCAAAAAACTTAATAGGCATCTCAGAATATAATTGTTCTCTTTTGAAGGGAACATTTTTAGAAACAAACTGTATTCAATTATAATATATTTTTATAGGGACATTTTTTAGCGGTGATTTTACTTCTATTCAAAATTTTAAAATCTCATAAAAGGGACCTTGACGAGTGCGCCAACCCAATAATGGATGGCTTGAAAATACTCCAATTGAGAGGCTTGGAGGACAAGGCGCATAAGTGCAGTTTTGCCATTTCGAGAAATACATGTTTGTAGTTTCAAAATTACACGGAGCCTTATGGCGGAAAGAAGGTTCAAATTGACTTTTTGACGCTTAAAAATCGGAATTTGGAAGCGAATTTTTCAGAGGGCATGCAATATGAGTAGTTTTACTTCGAAATCATTCATATCTCAATTGTTTTAAAAACTGCACTTATGCGCCATGTTCTCCAAGCCCCTCAACTCCCGAATTCCTTTCGCGCTGCAGAAAGATTAGCGTGTATTTTCAGGATTTTTATGGCGTTCGAAGTTCCTAACTCGCGAAAGCACGAGAGGAGTTAACGACCGGTCAATAATTTCGTGGTAGCCTTGATTTACACTTGCCTTTCGATTTCTACGAGAGTAGACGCGAGGGTTTTATCAGATTGAGGTTAGAATCCCCCCTTTGCACGTCCCGAGTCCCGAGGAGTTGACGGCATTTCGCAGGGATTCAAGGGAGCGGAGGCTGTCGATGAGTGCCGAAATTCACCGAAAACCGAACGCCAAAAACCGTGTCCTAAGGAGGTTTGGCAGCAAGAGCAGTCGCGGAACATAAAAAGTAAATCCCTTTCGATTGCGAAAAAAAGTTTATGGCAAGATAAATCTGGGAGTGACGCATCGGCTTCGGACCTTTCGCAGGGGAGTTTGGGTTAGGGGTCACAAGGTTGCCAGATGGTAATTTTGGGGGTGCTTCGCCGGCCAAAAATGCAGGCCACTTTGGCTAGGGATCGGTTGAAGAAAGGAGAAGGAACAATTTACTAGGACATTATGCAAACACACCCATCTAAAATGGACTACGTTAAGCAGAAAGGAACCAAACCACATCAGCTATTGCTAAATGTAACAGGGCAATTTAACTTTGTACATGAAAACGGTTGTGTGGATTTTTGTGATGATTTCGGTGAATTTTCTGCTTACAATCAATGCGAAGCAAATTCCTTAAAATTCTCAACGGAATCCGCACAAACGTTCTCTTATTAAAAATTAAATTGCCAAGTTAAATTTGTCAATATCTGATGTGGCTTGGGTCCTTTCTGCTAAACGCGGTCCAAATATATAGGAAACTAAAGAGACAAGAAAAATTTGCAATAAAAAATAAACGCACATCTAGGTATCTATGAGAGCTCGAGGTCTCTCAAACCTCGCAGAATTCTGCAGAGAGAGGGCTTCACTGCTCCCCGGGCCAACACTTGTGGCATGAACTTTCCGATTTTTAGCCTCATGCAAGAGAATAAACGAGCAAGCATCTCTTGGGATGCGCAACTATTTTAACGTGTAGGAACTTTTTTTGCCTAATCGCTGCCATGAAGGGAATAGTGTGTTGTGTGTTTTAACCGATCGAGGCTAAAAGCGAGTGTAGTTGCTTGAATAATAATATATTGCAGGCTCAAAGTATTACAATTCGTACCGTAAAATGTTTACGGCTTATAAAGAATGATATTTACTAAACATTAGCGTAAATAGCTAATGTGTCAGATAAACAGAATTTTGCCAGCAAAAAAGAGAATACGTAAATAAGACAATTGAAATAATTTAGCATGATTTTATCCATGGAGAGTTTTATTCTGGAAATGATGGTTTATTGAAAGTTCAGTTTTCTTTCAAAGTCCACCACTATCAATAAGCTTTACAAAGATTTAGGTATTTCTCAGATTTAGAGAGTGACCCGCCATCAATTTTCCAGCGTTGACAATCCACTCCTCCGTGGGAGCTTAAAAAATCACCCGGAGGAAAGTTCTGAGGGCGGTGACATTTACAATCAATCAAAATGTGTTGACGGATCCGGAATTTTGCCGTTAAGAGCATGTATAGCTCCAATCTCAATCCGTTATTTCGTCGTCAGGATACGTATCATAATAACATCAGCCGACCGATTTTATTATTGTTTCCACCTCCATGTCATCTATTTTATCCATTTTGTATGCAAATTTGCATTCTTGTTTCTACATATATAACGGGGAACCCATGAGAGTTAGTATGTGATATTACATTCCTCAATAAAAAAAGACAATATGAAGTATTGGGAAATAACTCATTTGCATCTATAAATGTTTTCCTTATTAAACTGATTACAACGGTCGGAAGGAAATAGACAAAAGAAAAAAACAAACGGTTACGGGAGCTTTGTCATCAAGGAAGGAAAATAATAAAATGTTACAAATCAAAGTATTTATGAAACTTAATGTACGCGATAAATGTGAATCTTTCACACATGAGTTGATTCTGAAAATTTTAACACATCGAACGTGTTTTCAATGAAATATTTGTTGAAGAAACATGTCTCACGGTCCTATAGCTCTTACTCTGTTGAGAGACTCATTACATTAAATCGTGATGGAATATCGATGGTGGAGGCAAAACATTGCGAATTTCCAATAAACAAGGTTTTTGTTTCAAAGTTTCCGATTTTACTACATTTTTCTGAAAAAACAGAACCAAAATATCTTGATTGATTGTTATTTTTTTTTTCTTAATTTTTTTGGCTTATGCATTTAGATAAACGAGTGAAAAATTTTCACGGAGAAATTCAAGAAAAACTGTGAGTCACCAAATTTCTTCTTTTTCTTCTTTTTTTTTTTTTTTTTGAAGGAAAACAGTAAGTGGTGCTTTGCAACGTCACAATCGGAAATACGCATATTCCGACATGGGTCATCGAAATATAAATACAAAAACAACTCGGCAGCGTCGATCCCTAAAGACTATTGCGCAAACATGAACCTTATCCTCCCCTTATTTGGGAACCTCTCCCCTTTTTCACCCCCTGCTGAGTACGAGACCAAGCGAGTTGCTGGAAACGGACTGTATGTATCAATATATACGGTGAGGTTGACAGATCAATTTGGCGAAGTTATCTGCGACAGGCTCAGTGTTCACACTAGAGAGATGTAGGTGCTGAATGGGTTAAACGACCTAGAAAGTTTAAACTAACATCATCACCACAACGATACACGAACCTGTTAGACCATCAGACAATCGAACACACCATGAAATTGTCAAAGAATGGACATTTTTTCATATTAATTGTAGAACTTTGAATTATTTCTCCAAGCTATCTTTAAATAATTTATACGAACTTTTTTTTTTTTTTTTTTTTTTTTTTTTTTTTTTTTTTAACAAATGCATTCTTCTTTTTCTTAGTTGTCTGGAATTTTAATTGTATTCTTGCTAGCGAAATTCACATCCTATTTTAAACTGAAATCTTTCCTCACTACAATGGTACCTACTTTTCGGTATGTCAATAATTACTCGTAAGAGTTGTAGATATCTACAACGAGGCTTCTCTAGACTTAAAAATCGATGCTTTTTTCCTACTTACGGACTTAAAAATGTTTCTTCTTTTTTCTCATACCTCTTAACTCTTCCGTTTCATTTCCTTTTTTCTGCCCATTTCTCTCTATTTCTCCCTCTTTTTCTCCTGGAGTAGACCTTCGTCTCTCTTTTCCTCCCTCTGTCTTACGTTGTTTATTTTTATTTTTCTTGGCGTTATTTTTTTAAGTTAGTCTCATTAGTTTTTGCACTTCAGTTAGACTAGTTTGGTGCAAGTACCGGCATCCTTAACGACACGATATAGTCGTATGCACACCGCAGACGAGAATATGTTACTGCACCAGACTAAACTCAGCACGTAGGAACCTCCCGAAAGACGTATTTGAAAAAAGCGTGGCGAAGAAGGATGCGCATGAATTATATATACGACCTGTGTGTAACACTCCGGTGAATTTAATACAATCCGGCTTTGAAACTGGAATATACCGCGGAGTATCGCCCTAGAGAGGAGTTAAATAGGGTGCTTTCTGCTTTCTGAGTTGAGCTCGCGGCGCAGGGGAGGTAAACGGGCTATCGAAAGTCTCACCTTTCACCGAGTTACATGCCCCACGGCAATATCGGCACGACCTACATTTCGGATCTTTCGCGACCCGTTGCCACGCTGTTTTAAAATTAATGGGTTCCTAGACCGATACAGCCGTGCTAAAGAATAACGCCGTATGAGCTGTCAGGCGTTGCCAACTTTTCCAAGATAAATCACTGATTATCAAGAAAATTTGTGAATATTTTTCTTCCAATTGTTCAGGTAACTTCATTTGTAGTTTGATTGAAAAGGTCTGAAAATTTGAAGAAAAAATACTGATAATCTTCCTAAAAAAGAAACATTTGACTGGAGGAAATTTGGCAACTCCCTAATGTTCATGCGGCGTTCTTCCTTAGCACGGCAGTATGCAGCATCAATCCGAAAAACTCGCCTGAAGGAGCTGAAAGAGGGCGAAACCAAGATGACGTGAATAGTAGTGTCGCCAGTTTAGTTTTTAGAATTTTCAAAAATATGCAGCAATTTAATTAAAGTAGTTTACAACTGTTGTTGAACATCTTCTGAAGTAGTGACCCTGCATACCGAGTTTGTTCAGAAATTGTGTATTGTTTACTGAGACTCGGACAAAGTAAATGATACGTAGGTATGCTCTTGTCGCCCCTTTGGCTAAAACACAACTTTCTGTTCCCGAATCCAGAGCTTTGGCACGAGATTTGAATTTCAACAACTTCGCAGTCCTGGTCCAAAAACAAATGGACGTATTCCTGTCAAACGGAACTATGTGCATTGTGACGTGAGCCCTGTCATGCGTATATTCTTATGAGTCTCAGGGCTCATGTCTTAATGCACATAGTTCCGTTTGGCAGAAATACGTCCAAATATGACTGCCTACTGTCGATACTGTTGGCGGGCTCTGTGAAAAGGTACCTTATCTTCTCGTACAAAGTTTTCCTTAACTTCTAACAAAAGCTAGAGCCACGTTTCCTATAACCTTAGAATTTTTGTCTCGCAACTTAAAGCCTAATATCTTCTTCAATTTTTGAGATTTTAGGGTCAATCCTACGCCAAAATTTCAAGATTTTTTCTTCCATGGATTTGTAAACAATTAGAAAAAAGTTTCTTCCAGGAAATTAGGTTCCTTAGCACAAATGTGTTCCGGTCACAAATCAACAGTGAAACGCCCAACTCACGTAGCTCAGTTTGTAGCCTTCTTATTATATACTTTATATTTCTAAAAATAAAACTACTCAACGTTAGTTCTTAAACACTTCCGTGATATTTCTTCTCTGAGTGAAGAAAATTCTGTGGAAACTTCGAGGAATGCTGCCAATTTATCCCCCTTAAAAAATCAAATAGGAGCGGATTTTAAAACTCCGCAAACGAGATGCGTGGTTTGGGAGTTTTGCCGTTAAAATGTGGGCCATTTGTTTACTGATTTTTTTGCGAAAACTGAACATGTTGTCATTGAAAAACTCAACAAATGTAAAAAAGGGTTACAACCTTCTTTCTGCAGTGAGCGGCAAATTTCGCCGCTCATCTGACGTAAGAGCGCAACTGCATTTGCTTCCAAGACTTTATGTCCACCTACCTTCCGTCCATTAAATAAATGTCCACCGCTATTTATGTCCACTAAACGTTAAGTCCAGTCTTTATTAAGTCCACATGATTTAATGTCCAACCATGAATATGTCAAAAATTGTCCAAATTGTGGACATGTTATGTCCTCATTTTTTTCTTCTCATTTAAATGACAGGAACCACCTCAAAAATAAATGCATACTACTACTACCTTCATTCTTAAAAACATTTCATTCATGAATCAAGTCATGAAAGAGAACAGACTCTAAGAGCAGATAAAAACATATGTTCATGTGTACACTGTACGGATATGATACGATGAAAACCAAAGCGGGAGCCTAGGAAAAGATCCAATGCCAAATTAAACATTTTTCAGTAACAGATGCAGTCAAAATTGAAAGTCATCTTTAACTAGTTATTTCGTGCGCCTTCAATCTTGTAGGATACTGTGCAACACCTCTGACGCGAAATAGTTGCTTAAAGCGGTGCGGCGCGGCAGGCAATCACATGACACGCGCATAGGCGCCTACAAACCTAACGGGATACTTCACGCGTTGCGCAACGCGTGAAGTATCCCGTTAGGTTTGTAGGCGCCAGTGCGCGTTCTGCGCTGCTAACACGCCGATCCGCTCTGTGTTAGGCACTAATATTTAAACTCGCGGAGTCAGCGTTTTTCAACTCATAATTTTGAAATGTTTGCACTCTCTGCATTGACTATTCCCTTTTAAACTGATGAAAAAGAAATATGTACTCCTGGAAAATATAATGTGTTTTTTTGTAAATTTAATAGTGGTTCCGTGTCAAATTTAATGATTTCCAAAGCATTCAAATTTATTATTTTATGTTTTGGGCTTTTACTGTGCTGCAGCATGGCATGTGCTGCTTGTGTGCAACCAAACGCTCAAAATTGGACGTCTTTGACTCGAGGAGGTCGATGTACAAATAAGTTAAACACAAAAAATTGCGTGCTTCTTAGTTTTTTCCCTCTTTTATTAATTTTTGTATAGTTTCTTTCATCACAACTACGGCTCATTGAGATTCATATCGATGCCATTGCTTGGAAAAGGTTTTACAAATATTTACCACGTTTTAAAAATGTAAATGTTGTTAAAAGGAAGTAATCAATTTCATTAAAAAAAAGAATATACATTTAAGGCATATTTTCCATCGGAATTCCAAGGATAGAAATGAAACCAAGTATTTACCAAAGACAATTTGAAAAGATGAATCAAAAGAAGAAATTAACATTTCATTTAAAATCTGAGTTACGATAACAACACCTCATTCTCTCTTAATTTTCTCATTTCGATATTAATATAATTTTACACACGGACTAAAATATGACGCTTGAATTTGATATTAGTGGACTTTACATTTGTGGACTTAACTTAGTGGACGTTTAAGTAATGGACTTAACAATAGTGTGGGCTTTAGAACTGTGGACGTAAAAATTGTGGACGGAAAGTCTGTGGACGTAAAAAAAGTGGACATAAAGTCCGTGTACCCTGCATTTCTGCCGTGCTAAGGAAGAACGCCGTATGAACATTCGAGAGTTGGCAAATTTCCTTCAATTAAATGATTATATTTGAGGTTAGTTATGAATATTTTTCCTTGAAATTTTCAGAAACTTTTAGGTGGAATTACGAGGAAAATTATCTGAAAAATTAGAAGGAATGTATTTATTAGTTTACCAGGAAATGAGAAAAACACTAAGAAGTGAACCGAATACTGGATGTAACAAGGTGGATAAATAGTGCTGGGTCCACACCATTTCGCGGGGAAATCAAAGCCAAGAAGTTCCAAAAATTACAATTAGAGTTAAAAATAAATTTTAAGTTTTTAAATTTTTTGAGTTTCGTACTGGTACTCGTTAGAGTTAAAATTTATTTTTGACTCTGATTGTAATTATTGGAACTTTTTGGCTTTGATTTCCCCGCGAGATAATGTCAACCCAGCACCATTTATCCACCTAATTTACCAGGAAATTAGTGTTTTATCAAAGTAAATTTGGCAACGCCTGAGGGTTTATACGGCGTTTTTTCTTAGCACGACAGATTTTTAGATGAGCCATGCCGCCCGTATGACTCTAAACTTTCCGTGTCCCCCGTGAAAAGGGGTTACAACGTTACATGAGAGAGGCAACGAATCAAACCGCGACGGCTGGGGGATGATTCCGGGCCTCGGAGAGGTGGATGAACTTCCCCCGGCACCACCCCGCAAATATTCTGACGGGTGTCCCCGGTAGTCTACACGCGTTCAGTAACCCGTCAATTTACGATGAGCGAAGGAAAAGGGATGGCAAGGGGGGGTCGAGGGCGCCGAGTAAATCCGCGCGGCGCGACAAGAAATGAGATCAATTAAGCGCGCGCTCCTCAAATATGCGTGCCATCAATTTCGGCGGAGCCGAGTAGCAACCCCCGAATAACTGCGGTGCCGTCTTTCCCCATCCCTTTCGCGGGAAATTCATGCCATCGTTTCTCGAATGATTACTTTCCTTTTCATTTTCGACAGGATTTAATTGGCTGAGGTGTAATGATGTTTTAATAAATAATTGACCACTAGACAGGGTACGAATTCAAGCCTTCTGATGAAGGTATGTTTCCTCCCTCTGTAAAATACGATTCGCACATCGAAAATAACTGATATTTTCTCCGAACGAAGAAAATGACGGTTTTTTTCAGCACTGTTTACGAACAACTGTCTGGCATGGCACATGTTCCGAAAAGCTTTGACGTGGAAACATACATTATCATCGTGAAATTCGCACCTTGTCTAGTGGTCCATAATATGACGTCAATGGGCAGCGGCGTAGCGACTTAAAGGAGAGAGGTTTAATTTTACAGAGAAACCCCTATACAATTGGTTTCCTTCAGTTTGACTTCATAAGTGATGTGAATTAGGGTCCCTAGGTTTTGAAGTTCCACATGCACTTTTTAAGTTTGTAAATTTTTTAAATCTACTACGCCCCGAAGTCAGCTACACTTATCTCCTTTCATTTAAAGCCATTATATATCATCAATTTTTGATGAAGTATTTTTCTAAAAAAAATATGAATGACATTAAACATCGTTAACGTGATTGGAATCGTCACTGGCCCCGCTCAACGGGAATGTATGCCACCACATTCTGCCGTGCTATGGAAAAATTCCGTATGAGCCTTCAGGCGTTGCCAAATTGCCTCTGATAAAACACGCATGTCCTAGTAAACTTATGAATATTTTCCTTCCGATTTTTCAGATAATTTTGTTCGCAATTTCACCTAAAGCTCCTGAAACTTTCAAGGAAAAACATCCATAACTTTCCTCAAAAATAAACATTTTACCGAAGGAAATTTGGCAACTCTCGAATGTTCATATGGCGTTCTTCCTTAACACGGCAGCATTGAGATCAGAGTGTCATGATGGCTGAGTGTCATGAAACTTTCAGTGTCACTTTGAAAGTTTTTTTTAGAGAGTAGACCGTTTGAATAGGTATTTGATTATGTTGCTCCTTTATTCTTTCTCATAGAACAATGTTCTCATCTCTTCAATATAAATGGGAGAAGAGATGAAAATTCAGTCGTTTACGGATGAAAAGTTATCGGGAACAGAGGGAATGACCGTGGGAATCAGCGCCGCAATTTTCCCATCACATGGGCTCTTCATTGTGTGAAATAGAAATTGAAGGAAAATCTTTAACATCAGTCATCCTAATGGCAAATCTCCCTGCGGAGTCGTTTGAAGGATTGAAATCGTCAAGTAGCGATTGCAGAGCAAAATCAGATCTTGCCAGATCGTGTATCTTTCAGGGAGACGCAGTGATTTCTCTTTCTTGGTCGCGGCTGTTTACCATAATATTGGATTAGAAGCAGTGGCGGGACCTGAATGGTTATCGATTATCGAAAGTGGGCGTTTATCGATATTTCCCCATTTGAAGCTATGGCGAAGTATTGATTATTAAGGTGATTTATCGATTTTCACCATAGATTTAAATCACAGATCAATCTATGTATCGCAAAGCACGCTACGCCATTGATAAGATTTATATGATGGTTTCAAGAAGGAATGAAGGTGGAAGGATTCCTCGGAACCTTGAGGCCTGGAATATATTGATCTTGCGTTTCGAGAGATAAAATTTAGGTCTAACATTTTTTTTTTTTTTTTTTTTTTTTTTTTTTTTTTTTTTTAATTTAAATGTGATAATGTGAGATTGACTCTTCGTATTTGATGCATTCATAGATATATCCTTCAATATTTTGCCACGTACAGTTTACTGCGTTGGAATCTTCAAGTGCCAAATTTCCAGGATCTCTTATGTTCGTGATACAAGTTTCATGAGTTCACAACGTTCAACGAACAACGAGTATAGTCGTTTACAACGCATTAATATGTGAGAGAGTATATGAGTAGCAACAAAATAATATAGTCCTCAGAACTATGTTCCGAAAAAGGTTCTGCTCATTCAAATTCGTATAATGACCATCATATTGTTGCATTTGTGTCGAGTCTTCCAGATTACACAGTGGATAGGTCGCTGAATAGTTAACAAATAGCTTCAGTCAATACCGTCATTTCTAGGACGTGGATACATTGATTAACTTAAGTCAATGAGCCATTCAATAATTGAACTGTACTCTTACTAAAAATAGTTTCTTCATAGTAATGCCTTTGCAAATCGATAAAAATGCCGTATGTGAATGTTAAACTGGAGAGCACAGGCTTTAAAACAGGGTGAAGCGCAAAACGCACGCTGTATAATGTAAGGAATAGGAAATTATTACTCAACTAGATGGGTCCATAAGGAACGTACAATAACTACCTGTTCGATAGTCCCTTAATGATCCTACCCGAGTTGGCTTTCAAGTTGGAATTTCGATCATCATAAAAAAATTAACCGCTCGATGGCTTACGAAGGAGGGGAAAGAGAGAGAAAGAAAGGGTTATGAATTATGTCTGTAGGTCAAGCTTTTCAATGATCGTGATGCGACTGGCGATAAGCTTGAAACGCAACGGCACACGAACAGTTCATTAAACAGAATGCACGCAAACTGACATTCCAACGATATGAGTTTTCCTTTGCTGTTGTTGTTTTTCACCCAAAGTGCCCAAGGTGGTTTAAAAATTTGTGCGCGGACACCACAATTTTCAGAGATAGAGGCCGCTGGCGTATCTAAGTGATCATTCTAGTTAGGGTAAAATGTATTCTAAGTAGCTGTGCTCTTATAATTTTCAGCCTGTAGTGTTAATGCCAAACGATAAGGTTGAATTTTAAAGACCAGGAACAGAACAGAAGTAGGTCAAAATATTGCAATCAATCAGGTAATTCAAATGGAGACTTTGAGTTCTGCGTTGTTTTTGCTTTCGCAATATACTTATCAAAGAAGCTTACCTAATAAACGGTTTTCGTAATGGAACATCTTCCATAAAAAAAAATCGTTTACTAGCTTGTACAAGTAAAAACTTAAAATCCAGCAATGCAGCATCGAAATGAATGATAGAGCCGTCGTCTAGTCTTACAAAGGATTTAACGTTTTAAAATGTTTTTCTAAAACCAGCAGAGCAAAGGTTGCTAATTGCAATAGATAGTCAAATCAAAGGTTTTCATAAAAACTCACAAAAGCTTGCTTTCTAAAAATTGAAAACTTAACATTCCTTTTCAGTGGCATAATAATTTTAAAACGACTTGTATTATCGAAGAAGCCTATCTTTTGTTCACCCTCACTGGAATGAAATTGATCTTCACCGGCAAAACCTGCCTCATCAAAAACGCATCGTCTTGGTTATGAGACAAGGGGCTGAAGAAGAATTAAGGCGGAAACTTTGATGAGGCAGCCCTTTGCGTATTTGAATAATACGTATATATCAAGGATAACTCACTCTTAACGACGCAGCCCTCCGGGCTTGCGTTTTCTTTCGGACCGCTTTGAGTCTTACGTTCAAGGAAATATCCCTCTCAGGCCATCAATTCTCAACAATTACAGAAAGTTTTCGTTGTTACGCCACTGGAGCTAAAACTAGCCCTCCTGTAGGGCAAAGCACCAATTTTGAGCTCCGAAAGCACTAAAACACCAATGTTCAAATACACGGAATGTTAGAGCCAAGATTTTGTATACACAGAAGGTGTATAAGATTTTGGTAATTAAATCTTTACCGCCGTCATATCAGGATTGATTTCAAAGCTTTCAATTAATGCCTTTCAAATGCCCTTGCATTGTTTGGTAGATTCACGCTGCAATATGGACGGGTAAAGAAATACTTACACGAGCAAGAGGCACAAAAAAAATGTTTTTTCCATAATATTTCCTGACATTTTCATGTAACTCTTGACATGTTTTATGAACTACTTTTCCTTGATTTCCCAGGCTTTTCAGCCAGGTTTTTTCGACACCCTAATTTGACACGCTTTGACAGAAACGCACCAAATTGAATTTTGGAGAAAACAGATGAGTTAGAGGTAATATTGAATTCAAGTAGTCGTTAATTTTCTGCTGTGAAAATAAGAAAATCGAATTAAAAAAAAAGAAAAAAATATTTTGAAGGTGAAAACAGCCGTTAAAACGTGTCCTTCATGCGTCTTACTGGATTTATGAATAAAAGCTCAATCAATTTCTTCCGGTTCAAACTCGATGCGTTTCTTTTCAAACTAGGTCCAATCATGGCAGGCAGCACAGCATGCATCGATAAGTATTAGCAAGACAAGAAAGAGTGCCTTCATTTTTGGCATGAATATAGCAAGAATATTTGAGCACGATTAGTTGCAATAAATTGTCATTAATGTTGCACAGCGGCGCGTCTAAGAGTCACTAGTATTGAACTGAACAGGATCCAGAACGCCTTCATATTTTTGTGTATGCAACCCGGACATCCGCAGAGGACGATTAGTTGTATCCAGGCGTTAAGATGGACTCAACGCATCGTCGTGGGTCCCTTTGAAGAAGACTCTCCCCAACAAATATTCTAAAGCAAACTGAAACCGAATCACCTTCACGGTCTTGTATATGCAGTGCAGTGTTCATTATCTGTCTTTGTTCAAAAGGACAAAATAAAAAAAGAACAAAAAAGAAAAAAAGAACAAAAAAGAAAATAAGGAAGCACAAAAAGAAAACAAGAGGACAGAAGAGAAAAGAGGAAAACAGAAGAGAAAAGAAAAGATTACAAGAAAGAGACTTCCGCCCCCTAAGGCATCGCCTCATGTTAGGTCCAGAAAGGTAGGTGCTGCTCCTACAGAAAAGGGAAATAAACTAAGGTATACCGTAAATATAGGCACTGCACCAAATCGAGGTAAAATTAAGACTAGACTAAAATAATTGAAAATTAGCTGCATGGAAGAGTTTTTTTATTACTTTGAATTCACCCCTGCTTAAAAACTTCATGGGGATGGGAACGATTCTTTTTCAAAAATGAAGACATAAGTTCACAGCACTTTTCTTTTACCGCTGTTCGTCGTCACAGAAAAATTACCTCTCACCATTCAAGGTGTAATTTTGAGCCCACTCGGATTGCTTCCCCTCGCACGGCAGTTTTTCGCTCACATGCAGCGCGGTGTCTCGAGCCGACTCTACCCCCCCCCCCCCCCTGCACCCGCAACCCCCACCCCCAAGTCCGCGTGCGAAGAGAAACAATCTTAACACGTGAACAACGGGCTGAAGTTTTAAATTTATGAAAATTCTCGCGCTCCTCCCAACCAAGCCATAAATAATGTGCACCTCCATCGTGGGATCTAAAGACTGAGGCGTGAGGAGGAGACCGCAGCGGGGTTGTTTAGCGGTTGTCATCTGCATACACCAGTTAGCGGATTTTCTTCTTTTACTTCTCATTTGCTTGTTGTCTCGTCTTCTATTCTTCTTCCTCTCGCTTCCGCGGATTATCTCTGATGCCATCTCATATTTTCCATCAGAACTCATAAAATTTTGAATCGTTTGAACACACATGCTATTATTACTAAACTTCGTTCTTAGAAAAAGAACCTTATACTCAAGTACTATTAAAATACCAATATTATCAATCTATCGATAGACTGCTGCTGAGTCCTTACCATTCTCCTGGGAAACAGAAGCCAAAAAATGCAAAAATTAGAATTAGAGCCACAAAATGAACTCCAATGAGTTCCAGTGCAAGACAGAGGAGGAGAAATTTCCGCTCAGGAAGATACGTTGAAATATATTTCGAGTTTTTGTTTTTGATTTTCCCGAAGAATATTGTGGTGCTGGCACCTGTTTACCACCCTGTCTGTTCTTTACACACAAACTGATTGCGGTGGACTCACGGGTCGTAAGACAGTATGTTGGTATTTTTTAGCCATCCTGCGTATTGGGATTTTCAGCTCTATGCTGATTTTTAGCGCACGTTGGCTGAAAAACTTCAACTTCAACACACTGTCCCTTACAATATTTTGATCCCATTTTTATATAGTGTCTTTTTTGTCTCTTTTGTCATGCGTTTTAATCACTGAAAAAACATCATGCATAATGAACAAAATATTGAGAAAAAAAATACGTTTGAAAAAAAAAAGGAATTTTACTTTTCTCTTATAAAAAAACACTCGAGCTAAACACGTGAATTTTCAGTCCCTTCAATTTCTCGCATGGATACGAAATAGCGGACATAAGGCGCGCCAGGGACCACAGCTTGTGAATAAATGGACGTATTTCTATCAAACGGAACTATGTGCATTATGACGTGAGCCCTGTTGTGCGCATATTCTTATGGGTCTCAGTGCTCATGTCCTAATGCACATAGTTCCGTTTGATAGAAATACGTCCTAATACCCGACGAAATCGTCTGATTCACCTTTAACAACCTGTATTAACTGCAGATTGTTATCCTAAAAGCCGAATTCAGCTAGTTCGAGGCTGGCTTATACCCACGTTCCCGGAGCATATTCCCCGTGAATGCCGCTCCCCCGCACTGGCCGCGCCAGTTTATAGCATGACAACAGACTGAACATTTAATTTGCAGGCTCGTGCCCCAAGTTTGGCGGAGATCCGAAACCAAAACTAATATAAATTTAAATACGCTCCGTGCTCGTGCAGACGACGCGAGTCGGAGGCCATTCTCGTGGAATTCAATAACAAAGAAAACATTCCGCAAGAATGCGCTGCATGCAAATCGCGATGCACAGTCGGCGACGCGCCGCGCCGTGAGGTGCGTCTCCTCTGCCGCCATTCTGCACCCCCCCCCCCCATTTATATTGAGGCTGGCGGGTGGGCTCGGGCTCGTGGTTTTCGAGCGGCATGTTGTAGACTTTGCTGAAACTTGCTTCAGGAAATCGTTTCAGCGGATGCGTACCGGAAGTTGGCGCGAAGTTCCTCTTGCTCCAGTCAATACTGATATAAATATTCAGAGAAAAAGTACAATATTTAGTGTCAAAATACTGGTCACCGTGAAAACCGCGCGAAAATTTATTTGCGTTTTAATTTTTAATATATCATAACAAATTCACGGAAAATTGTAAAACGGTCGAAGAAAATAAAATTCATCACAAAGTAATCATAGACGTATTTAATTTACAATCACGTCGAAATAATTGGACTTGATATTGTGAAATATATCGTCGAGTATGTACCATAAAACTTGTACGTTTAATGTTTACACAAGAAGCACACACACAACGAAAAAATTCTGTGTATTTTGAAAGTAGTGACTCTTTAAATGTTTGACTAAGTGGAAGTGCAAGTGATGACACTGAACTAATCCATTATTTAAACTTTCTCAGATGTGTATCTCAAAGTTTATTGTGTAAAAATTAAATATTAAACCTGAAGAGTTCAATTGCTAACATGATCAATCATCTGTTACTGTTGTGTAATAATTAATGACTATGGAAAAACCTTCGTGGGGCATTTTTATCATCAAGAGAAACTTGTCCTCTCAAATGTACTCGTTGACAAGTAAAATAAAGTAGAGTGAGACCAAAGGAAATGACAATGCTGCAGGTAAAACCAGCTAAAGGTCACTGGAGGGGGACGATACTTACGAGAAAATGAAAAGGCAGACTCCTCAGAAGCCATTCGCGTCCCAATAAATTTAAGTAAAAACAAAAACAAATCAATAGTGTCATATTGCAGAGGATGGATGTATTGAGGGTCATATCATTCAAACTCCGTCAAAATAATTTCGTTGACCCGCCCAACGGACCAATCTTTGTCAATTGGACGTATTTCTATCAAACGGAACTATGTGCATTATAACATGAGCCCTGAGACCCATATGTATATGTGCATACCAGGGCTCACGTCATAATACACATAGTTCCGTTTGATAGAAATACGTCCAATTTTGATTGGCTGGAGATCTGCGCCGCGTCACGTGCACTCTCCTAAGCACCGTCAGATCCATCGTATTAGGAATGCTGCAGATAGAGTGCAAGTGCAATAAGTGCAAGGACCAATTTCAGTGCTAAAAATGCGTCCGAGGAAACAATTCTCGAGGATACTAGTTCTAGGATACAAGCAGTAGCGGTGCCTACCCCGAGTAGAAGGCAGTAAAAATAAGGAAACGAGCGCTGAGAAAAACGAGTTACGGAGTGGGAGGGAGGAGACAATGATGACTAGGGGGGAGGCAAAGAGTCTCGACGAGGCAGGGAACAAGGGACCGGAAGGATGAAGCAAGGAAACAAGGAAACAAGGAAAGTGCGGAAGTAGTGCGATGCATCATCTCCATTTCCAACATCTAGATTACAGTCCTGGGACTCGATCACCTCCTGCTGAGGAAAGCCCAAAGTACGCTGGAATGTTGTCAAATCTAAATAAGCACCAGGCGAAAATAGATTAAGGCGATTCTATGCGATCCAGGGACGAGATTCGCCACTACGCTGCGCTTCTCTGCGGTTTGTGTCTTTGAGAAGCAATAATTATCGTTACGTATAAGTTAACGCAAGAAACTGATCCATAACGTGTAGTAGCAATAATACTGAATAGAATGACATCAAATTTATTCTAAGATTCATTGTAAAACCTGTAACTACGATAACGGACTTCGTCCATTGACCTCTCTTTTACACATTGAGTCAATGGATGGCATCTGTCATCATAGTTTCACGTATAACACAATGAATCTTAACAAATTTGCTGTCATTCTTCTCAGTATTAATGCTGTTACACGTTATGTAGCAGTTTCTCCTGTTAACTTGTATTGCTTCTAAAGACACAATGCAATCCTTGAATAAAATTGCTAATTTAAATTCCTTACTCGGCCATAGAAGTGTTCGCAACACTTGTGTCTCATTTAGCATGTGGAGGGAAAACTGGTGCGGGAGAAAATCACCCCCTTGAATTCATCCAATCCTGCCAAACAGAACTACATGCATTATGGCGTGAGCCCTGTTATGCATATATATTCTCATGGGTCTCAGGGCTCTTGTCTTAATGCACATAGTTCCGTTTGGCAGAAATGCGTTCAATTGAACTTAGAGGACCATTGTCATGACATTCGACGTCGCGGGCAATGAGGAAAGAAGAGAAACAATTTGCAGCGTCCGAGAGGAAAAGGAAAACTTCAGACTTGTCATATCGGATGTTTGAGTCGCGCTGCCCTGTAAACATACCGACCTGGAAGAATCGAATTCCCGCTATGGGACGGCTTGTTTAGGTGCAGATGGCCTTTTTAGCCTCTCTGATCCCTAAACTTTGTCCCCGAGATCTCCCGAGTTTTCTTACTTGCTCTTTGATTGTTTTTTGTTATGACCGACCCCTTCCTTCGCCCTTTAATGGAGGGATGGAGAAAGCGTTGCCATGGTGGCCTCAGTGAAAATATGTTTCTTAGACAAACAGAGAGGAAGTATAGTACCTAACATTTTATTTCAAAAGATATCAAAACAATGGAAAATGATTAACCAATAAGATTTACCGTGAAAAAACTGATCTTTCATTTATGTGAAATTTCATTTTGTTTCAGGTATGTTCGAGAAGCAAGACACTCAATATAATATCCACACGGTGGTGAGTGATGAACCAATGTAAATAATCGAGATTAACATAGGAATAAAATGCACAGTTTTATTTAGGCATTGTTGCTTTTACTTTTTGATATTTGTCTTATTTGCACTAGCTCGAAAATATTCGTGCATGAAATACAACGCCAATTCGAGCATGATCTACCCGGAATTAATCGCTGCTAGTTAGAAAATACAAGTATCGAATTGAGACGCTAATAGTTACTCGCCGCATTTTCATGCTTTAACTGTTGTGTGGTCATGGTGGATCAACTTTGTCACCGATCATCATTGAGTAAATACAGAATAAGCTCTTACAAAACTTGAATTTTTTTACGTCGAATAGGCCTACCGGCCAAGTCCCGCTATCAGCGGCATATCAGATCAAATTTAAATAATTATTGCGTCTTTTTCTCATCGTCAATGATATTCTAATGAGGGGACATACCGTGCATTAGTTTAATTTTTACCCCGTTGAATATCCCATTATTTAAAAAAATATGGGCTGCATTCATAGTCATTCATTAAACAGCTCCCTTTCTTCAAAAGGCCCCATACGGTTTCCATTGCATTTAAGGGATGTTTAAGAAGACCCTTAGAATATCACAATTAAAAGGCCAATTTCGACGAATTTAAAGTAAAATTGCAACTATTCGTGCAACTATTGTAGTATTGCTGAAACTTTGGAATTTGACCTGGCTAAGGACTATAATAATTTGCCTCTACAATTAGAAATTAGTGGAAAAAGAATTGCTAGTTTTGAGATTTTACAAAAGGTACGAATTTAAAGTTAGGTAAAACCTACCATAAAATTTGTAAAATAACTGCATTTTTTTAGTACCCTATACTTTTTATTTTTTTCAGTGGCAAATCATTATTTTTTATGCGACAGGATCTATTTCCAAAGTTGTGAAGTTGAATTTTACTCGAGATTCACTAAAATTGTTTATTATATGGCGATTTGTTATGTACTTTCTTATCCGCCCCTTAGTCACAATATAAACAACGTGGGGTCCCTTTAGGAAAGGAGCTGTTTTAGGAGCGGCTATGAATACAATCCCAAGTCTAAAAAGGATCCTCCCATTCTCATACGAGCGAATAAAAGTATGATGGTTTCACGTCTCGAGGGTGACTGTCAATCATCCTTTCATTGACAACTGCAATGATATCGACCGATGGGTTTGTTTACTTGGCAGTAGCAAAGTTAGTAATAAGCAGGTCGCAGCCGAGTACCCTCCTTTGGGCAATCAATACTTTACGAGCTGCCCGTACTCAGACCGATGAAAACTCAAGAGCCATTCACTTCGAGAGCCTTCATACCAATTACCCCGATAGACTCAGTGGATTGCAACTCTCGAGTGAGTATGAAAAAAATGACGGCGTGGAGCTATTGGCGTTGCACTGTGCTCTGCAGGTCATCTAGCTGACGGTATTAGATTAACTGTAAGTATTATAATTACGGGGCTTGGAGTACAAGGCGCATAAGTGTAGTTTTTGAAAATTGAGATATCAATGATTTCAAGTAAAACTAGTCTCAATGCATATTCTGTGAAAAATTCGCTCCCAAACTCTAATTTTTACGCACTAAAGAGTCAGTTTGAACTTTCTTTCCGCCGTAAGGCTCCATGTAATTTCGAAACTTCAAACACGTATTTCTCGAAATAGCAAAAACTACACTTATGCGCCTTGTCCTCCGAGCCCCTCAATTATTTACGCACGCAGCCGTCGCGAAAGGCACAAAATGTGCGCAACAGGCATGTTGCACGCGAAAGATACATCCGTGTGAATAGATTTATTAGGGATCAAATGATCTGAAAATCACGCAAACAAAAAAAAAATTACCACACACAATACACAAACATAAAAAATTACCACACAAAAACACACACAAAAAAAACACACACACAAAAAAACACACACAAAACACACACAGAAAAAACACAATTCCACACACACATAAAAATTTCCGCCACATAAAAAAGTCTGTAATTCAATCCTTTGTAAGGAGATTGCATAGTTTGGAACGCGCTTTTAAAATTCCTCGCGTCGCCAGGCAGTTTCTAAGCACTGTATTTGGAAACCAGAAACGGCAACTTGCGGTTCCGAGAACTGACGATTCTAAACACAATTTTACTACCATTGGCTGTAGATGGATGAAAAAACATTAAAATAACTCAAGGCCTGGACCACAATGAATGATCAAGTTTCGCTTGTAAACAAAACCAATGAAAAATAACAACGAATTGGCAACTACAAAGGCCGCCGGAAGTTGCCCTTTGCTAGTTTTTCGGTGACAAGAAAACTGCGGTAGACGCGGGAAATGAGAAAAAGCGTGTTCCAAAATACGCCAATTGGACGTAATTATGCTAAAAGGAACTATGTTACAAGCAAACCTTACGTACATAGTTCCTTTTAGCATATTAACGTCCAATTGCTCTCCTTAGCAAGGAGCGGAGCATCATTGAGAGTTCTCGCCTTGTGTCATAGCGCCTTCAATTTTGCAGATGCACCACGGACATCCATCAAGTACGAATAGTTGTATCTCTGCGCCGTCGTCAACGCGCGTCCTATTCTTTGCTTCATTCACATGTTTCATTGGTTCCATTTGTCTTATTTGTAGTGGTACTTCAAGGGCTATGCAAACAACATGGCTTAAGATAGGAGGGGCGTAGTTAGAGCTCCATTTAAAACTTTTCTCCCGAATCTGAGCAACGCCTCAATGAAACCACGGTGAAATGGATTTTATATTTTTTAATGTGACCATCGTGATTTTCTTGCCATTTCACCCCGAAAACACTATTCACAAGGCTGTATCTCCTGCGTGCAATTCCATTTTCATCATTGTAATCAGTTGAATAGCAGTTATACTTTCTAGGAAAATCTCAAAATCCAATTTTTTGGCCTTGTGCAGTGAAAAATTACCACAGAAACTTTCGTACAGGTATTTTAGCCCTCGTCGACTAAAATCCCATTCTCTTGGAATATTACGGATGGGTATACGTTCTAGGTTTGTCCGCACTGTAAACCGGTGAACCAAAGAGGAATTGCACATCGGAATCGATTCCGACAGTTATAGGCCAATGGCGTTTCCATTTCCGGGCGACTGTCTCCTCTGCATCGATCCGTCCAAGACAGAGGGCGCGATTTTTTCTTTGTCGATTGAACCAAGTTCACGTAAAGGGTTGTCAGGGACTGAAAGAGAGGAGGGGAGAGAGGGGTATGGTAGGGGCTAAGCTGCCATTCGAATGAAGAGCTCGTGAGACGCTTTTATAACTTTATTATGTATGTCTGAGCTAAAAATACACGTTGAATCTACGTACGAGTCTACACTGAGGCACGTGGTTCTTGGACAACGGCGTGTATTTGCTTTACAGGTAGGTATCGGGTAGACTACATTGTGCAAAAAAAAGTTCTATTCCTGGCTCATTTATAAAAGCACCAGCTGCATGGAGAGACTAACGGTACGATTCGACGGTGATCCAGCAGAAACGCGTATCTTGATTTGCGACGCTGCTGACTTCGTGTCATAATTTTGTTTTTTTTTTTTGTTTGAAATGGACATGAACTCCACGTCATTTCTTGAAATGTTCCTTATTTCTTCTCTTTTTGTGAAGAATACGTGAAAAATTTAAATCAACAGATTTAAAAGAGTCGTAGATTTTTCCATAGCGAATCCATCTGATAATTTTTTTAGCTATTGTTTTCTCTAAAAAGGTGTGGTTCAAACTGAGAAAAATAGTGTATTCCTTGCGGAAAACCACTAAAAGACGGAATTTCAGTCCTCGTGATTAGTAAGTTAAATGTAAAGACGTAAAGAAAACGGACTAATATTTGCAATAAGGAGGTATTTCTGGTGCATTTGAGAATAAATTAACGTGTACGCCATAAGGAGCTGCTCATAAAATCCGTAACGCTAAATTTTGGATTTTCGACCCACCGGTTTCAGGACATTTTGTCAACGATTTATTGTCCGCGCACCTTCTTTGTCCAGTAGTTTACGCCCACACGTAAAATAAGCAACAGTGACTTGGTCCAAGGGTTATATTTTAGTCCGTATGTAAAATTATATTGACAATATGGAAATGAGAAATTGAGAGAGAAGGAGGTGTTGTTATGGTTGCACATTTTTTAAATGAAATGTTACTTTCTCCTTTTGATTCATCGTTTTAAATTGTCATTGATGAATATTTGGTTTTAGTTCTAGCCTTAAAATGTTCGATGTACAATATACCTTATATATGTATACGTTTATTTTTTTTACGAAATTATTACTTTATTTTGAAAACATTTATACTTTCAAAACGTGACAAATATTTGTACAACCTTTTTCCAAGCGATGTCATCGATATTAATCTCAATGAGTCTCAGATGTGCCGAGAGAAACTGCAAAAATGAATAAAAGAGGAAAAAAACCAAGAAGCACGCAATCTTTAGTTTTAACCCATTTGTACATCAATCTTTTAGAGTCAAATACGTCAAATTTCAAGCGTTCGGTTGCGCATACCTCTCGCTGCAAAAGTACAAAATGTAAAAGAAAAAATTAACGTGCTTCGAAAATCATTCAATTTGATACGGGGCCACCAATATTTAAAAAACACACACTGTATTATTATTTTCCTTTGATAAATTGATACATTTTCCCTCATCAATTTAAATGAGAATAATCAATGCAGAGTGTGCAAACATTTCAAAATCGACATGAATTAAAAAACGCTGACTATACGAGTATAAATATCAGAGCCTAACAGAGCGGAGCGGCAGGCTGCCAGCGTGAGAGGATCACTGGCGCCTACAAACCTAAGTGGATACTTCACGCATTGCACAATGCTTAAAGTATCCACTTAGGTTTGTAGGCGCCAATGCGCGTTTTGCGCTGGCCGCTCGCCCATCGTGCGGCGGCGAATGAAACAACTATTTCACAACAGAGGTGTTGCACAGTATTATACGAAATTGAACGTATTTAGAATGACAGGCATTCTTTAAAAGTACGGATCTTTCCTCGCAAAATAAATCAAGATACTTATCGTACACAGGAAAAATCTAGGAGCCTTCAGCTGAGACAAATCAAGAGGTTTATCCGGTTCAGATATAACGAGGTGGGAATTTCTTGAAAGATAATTAAAACTGTTGCACCAAAGAGGAGTAGAGTTTTCGTGAATTTTTGTCTCACGGAATTGACACTCCCTCATTTTTACCAAAAATCTCAATTATATACTATTCTCCGTGGGACCAAACAAACAAACAAACAAACAAACAAAAAAAAAGCAAATCCTCATTCTTCCAAGACATTATACATTTTCATCCAAAAATGTCATGAGTAATTCTCGTTTGTATTTACATGTGGACCAATTAAATTTGGGTCTCAACTGGCACGTGTACCAAAACTCCCGTGCCGAAGAAAACGCAAGGACGTAAATTACTGGAAAAAACAGGTGCGCGGACAAAAATCGTTTACGAAATGTCCTATAACCGACGCACCCTTTTAACGCTTATGAGACGTAAGGCTCTATCCTTTAGCATGTAAACACATAATGGTGTAACGCACTTCTCAACCCCCTGTCTCTTAGAGCGTTGCATATTTTATGAACAACCCTTGAGTTTCCCTAAGTGCTTATCTAGAAGAGCCAGTAACAGTAATTTCTCACCGCAAAACGTAGTCCAAATTATGTTTTAATGACACGATTTGGCATGGAAATTGTGGTATTACAGTTGCAACGCCACAGTTTATAAATGTAGTCGGTGAAAAATTGACCCTCCGCCTTCTCCTTGTCGTGTAAACTCTGTTGTGTTCCATTACAGAATGACAGTCATGGTAAGACTAAAATTAGCAGGCGCCTAGCTTTGCCTATCGCGTGACTTCCAACGAAATCAGGAAACGGGAGAATTATAGCTTGTCTAGGTAAACAATAATTTCTCACCGTGCCTTCGCTCTGCCTCCCGCTTGGGGATGCATTAATGAATAAGCGACGGTCAAAGCGCTTTATGTGTTGCAAGTTTCCATCCTTAAATTGAAAAAGAAAATTATAATAAAAAACATGTACAGTCGGTTAAAACTCCGGGGATTAAAGTATTTTAGGGAATAATGCGTCGGACTTCAAAACTAGATAAATAATAAGAGAAAAATAATAATAGTCGTATTCGTAACTACATTTTCGTCCTTTTTAAAGTCAGATGCTTATCATGGCATCGGTAAGCCGTAGAACCAACGGCCTTTCTTGGAGCAGTTGGCAACACAGCTATGCCTCCTTTAATTCCATTATAAATAATTAATTAATTCTGGATGCGACAGCCTGTCCCGATTTATAAAGTTTGGTTCACATACTTTTAGACACAGTAATGCCGTTTGTACAAATCGCCACTGCAAAGGAATTAATGTTCGAAAATTTGTTTTAATTCTCCAAAGTTCGTAATTAAAAACTTAGGAGGATTAGGAAATTCTACAATCCGCCTATTTTAGAATTTGAGGTCCTGTCATTTTTCTGTTAAACTAATGATCGCCGTAGAATCCCTGGGATGTGAGCAAAATGTGTTCGGTATCTGGTAAGCGAAAAAATTTTTATGATACATGCACACTGCCGTGCTAAGGAAAAACGCCGTATGAACCTTCAGGCGTTGCCAAATTTCCTTTGATAATATACGAATGCCCAGTTGGAATTATAAATATTTTCCTTACAATTTTTTAGATCATTTTGTTCGCAATTTCACCTAAAGTTCCTGAAAATTAAAGGAAAAATATTCATATCTTTCCTCAAAAATAAAGGAGGAGAGAATTGAAACATGGGTAAACAAGGCTAAAACATTAACATTAATAGAGAAGGAGAGAATTAAAACATGGGTAAACAAGGTTAAAACACTTGCTTACCCGTGTTTCAATTCTCTCCTTCTCTATTCGTATATTCGGGCTATGTTTCTGTGGTTTATCGTTCCCTAAGAAATAAAAATTTTAGCAAAAGAAATTTTGCAACTTCCGGATGTTCATACGACGTTCTTCATTGACACGGCAGTACAGGTAGCATTATTCAGGTGCAGCTGATATAGAAGCTGGGGCAAAGGAGTTGGAGAAGAGGTGCAGGGAACGGACACAAACAAGTGACTCGAAAGGATGATAAGGGTTGTGAAGATGGGAGGAATGGATAATCAAGGACTCTTTGATAAACCCGCTACCCGCTCCACGGCATCGCGTCGCGTGTCAGGCCAGCAAAAAGCCCTCAAATGCACGCAAAATCTGTTCACTCTTCCGCGCACTTTGATGTTGCGCCGTTTGATCACGGAGAGATAATAAGGTGCACGTAGGAAAAGTCTCGAGGGACGTCTTATTCGATGAACGAATCTAATTCGACGCTATCTAGATGATGACGGCAAGATTCGAGCATTCTCTTATTAAGTTTTGATTTCTGACTACGCCAAGTAAAAACTAGTGTCCGATTTTTTTCCGAGAAAAGTGATATTGCACCTGCCTCTCGGTAAATCTATGCTAGAAGTAAACAAACATTCAGGTATTAAACTTTGACTCTCTAAGGCATGAATTAATTTTAGGGGACACTAATTTATATTGTTGCTCGCATAAAAAAAAAATAGAGTGCCAAATTGTTTTTCAAAATTCTAAAGTTAAGGAAATCAATTTTTCAAAAAAAGAAAAAACTGATGAAATTTTGCAAAATTATAACGCAGGGGAAAGATTCCAATTTTTAAAAACCCCGAAAATACGTTGTTACGAATTCGTAACGCTATGACATAGAGGGTTAACTAATATACTAAGTTCTTTTTAAATTGATGGTACTTAATGGGCTAATAATGCCTGGAGGCAAATTTTAGCTGTTTCTGACTAAAAAGTCTATTTTGGACACACTAAAATTTAGTTACATGTGAATTATTGCACTCAATTTTTCACCAAGAAACAACGCAAAACCTCAAAATGATAACTGCACAAGGGAGGTGTTCATATCGTTGATATCCATCCAGACGTCGGTGCAGTTCACTGAGCGACGAATTTTCAACATCCGTTGATGCGACTTAGAAGTCAAAGAGCCAAGTTGTTTTCTCGATGAGTGGGTGGGTGCATTGCATGATCTAACGTTGAGAGCAACCCTTCTCTTCCGCTTCTTATCATCCCTCTTTCTTGTTCTTCTTTTTTCTCTCGAATTTATACCCTTTGAAGTCCTTCTCAAAGAGACATAAGCTCTCATACGCGAGGTAAGGTCATTTATATATTTCAGAGGTATATGCCTTTGATTTATTAAAGGGGATTAATATATACAAGTCAACATGCCAAAATTGTGAGGCCCTGGTCAACCACCGAGAAGTTTACACCTGGCCCTGTTGATTGCAATATACTTAAGGCAAAAAGTAATGCCTAGAAGTATAGTGGTAGTGATAGTAGTAGTAGTTTAATTTAAGCTAACAACCATAAAATAAGAAAATACATGGCTGGAAAAAATTCCGAAGTCGGACGAGTTCGTTTCCATCAGAAATTAATGGATTCATCCGAGAATGTGGCATTAGTGATCGACGCCACTTAAAAGCTGCCTCATTGTCAGTCTCTATCAATCATTAGCGATCCCTTTGGTGTATCCTATGCTTCCGCATTCAAGCGGTCAGAATGCACCCTTGAAACCATTCATCGGGGTTTTCATGTGCAGAGACATAAGTGGATCACGGCCACTGTCACCGGATCGCACAAAATTCCTTGAATATTCAAAGGGCATAGATGCAAAGTCCTCATATATTTGCGCAACAACTTGCAACGGCTTTCACAACTCGAACGAACTCCCGCTCAAAAGCACGCGGTCAAGAGAAGGTACTATCCATCAATTTACTCGATTTTTTATCCTTAAAAAGTTTCGTAAAATCACAAAATAATTCATCGCGGTACTTCTTTGATTTTGATAGTTTTAGAATCCCGGGTGATTGATGGATCAAGGTGAGGCGCAAAGTAAGACTCTTGAAAACCTCTATGGGCTTTGTATAAGAATTTTGTTTTGTGAAGAATAAAAATAGATCGTACCATGGTTTTATTGATACCTATTTTGCTTGCATTTCCAGATCTAAGTATATCAAAAAGAGGCGGAAGTACATCGTAATTTCTGAAAGCAGGCATGACTATTTAAAAAATACACGGGAATGGCAAGCACAGGTGGGTGAATTCAAATAGGGGTCAAATTCCAGGTTCTATTTCCTCCCAAAAATTTTTTCTGAATTTTTGGGCAAACCAAACTTTATTTTGACTATCATTAGGTGTAGACTTAGGAAATATAGCTCGTCGAGCTTAATAGTTGGGCTTAAACCCGAATTTCCACCGTCAAGTGTATCACTTCCCAAAATTTGCCGTAATTTTGCCTGATTTCCTAAATTTTCATCTCAGAGGTGACATATAATACTTTTAATTAAAAATTGAACACAATTGTCATANCAGGTATTCAAAAATAATATCCTTTAATCGATAGACTTGTAAATATCGGAAAGTAGCTAAAAATAGTAAAACAATCTAAAAAATAGTCAAATCAAGTCGCAAACAGTTGGAATTTATAAAGGGAGTTTCGCTCTTTTTTAAAACGTTAAAATGATATGACTTTCATTATTCCACTTCTAGCAAAGAAATTGAACCCTGAGAAAAAAGCTTCTTCAAGGAGATTCGACTATAACGTGGGATCGTCTTTAAGTTAATTTTTTTCACAATTTTCCACTTTTGAGCGACGAATAAAATATCTTTGGCACTTTCTGTTCCACCAATGGAATAGTATGGGTGAATTTTCAAGTTAAAACTGGCATATAGGCAATGCACGTCTGCTTGCAGACAGCTGACATCCGCCACACTTACATGCTATTGATTTCCCCTTTCAAAAAGTGGCTGAAAGGTCGATTCCTCTGAACCCTTCCAAACGTTAGATACCATCATCTTTTTTTGTAAGGTTAAAGTTGGCGCGTTGAAGTTGGCTTTCTGTGAATAAAGTACTTACACTTGTTGCCGAATTTCAATTGTAGGATGTTTTCGTTGACAAGTAGTATAAAAACATGAATCGACGTTATGATTAGGGTGTTACTCGTGGCTTTAAGAATATCGACGTGATTCAACGCGCATCTGCCAAAGCCTTTGAACTTGTTATAATCATATAATGATGATAAATATGAACAAGTGTAATTATTTATTTAATTACCTGCAAGTGACCGTCCGTGGGAAAAAGAAAGCTTGGTCTAGAAAAACTTAAGTTTAATTAGCTGATACCAGATCATGGATCACACTAATTGATTAATGTAATGTCTTACTTCTGAAAGCTTAGTGCTTATGAAAAATATACAATTTTTTACTTCAAGCGCTTCTTCGACATGTATTGATAGAGTCTCTTGCAAGATTTCACTTCGAAATACAGCCACCTAGCTATCAAAATAGGAACTGAAAATATTTATTGCCTGCTTTCTTAGAAAAATGTAGCGAAGGCAAATTATTTGATTTTTTGTTTCGTTTTTCACTATCGAGCTCTGGCTGAGAGATGAAGAAAAAATGACCGAAACGTGTCGGTAAGATTACGAAAAAGTTGCCAGTTTTTTCTGAGCTGAAAGTTAAAAAAAACAAACAGACTCGGGTAGATAATCTGGCAAGTAGGGGACTCCCGGAAGAATAGTGTTTCTAATGCTGTTTTTATTGTGTCTGACAGCTCCATCCTGAATCGCAACTCTGTTCCTTCTTTACGAGCAGTGGGAATCTATTTGAGGTTGTCAGGTTGCTTTAACTTTCGCAGGTGCACCCACCATGGTGACCTTTAGATGAATTTTCAGACACTTCGCAACATCGAACGTTATGCGCGCAGCTTGACGCATGCTTTCAGCGTATAAGATTACGCTACGTGAATTTTCTTGGTTCACAAAAAGTTTACGCTTTCAAGAACTATCCGATCGAAAGAACACGTAGGAGTATTTTTGCACTGCGAAAATTGACACTTAAAAAGGGAAAACAGACATCGATTCACGAAACAGGACCTATGCTTCTTAATCAAGGTACTTATTATTAGGGCAGGTAAATTATATTTTGCTTCCTCGCCCCACGAAGTGAGTTCCCGAACGATACAATCCAGCCCGAAAGTTGCATTTTGAGAAAATAGCTGCCGAGGTTTTGTTTTTGTTTTTCTTTTAAGTAAATAGTGAATACAACTAGTGATCTCTGGCAGTGGCGTGCTTTGCGATATATCGATTGGTATGCCATTTAAACCTATGAAAAAGGATCGATAAACAGGGTGTTCGCAGCGAACGCCTTAATAATCGATTCTTTACCATAAGTTTAAATGGCCGAACAATCGATACATCGCAATTCACGCCACGCCACTGATCTCTGGCCGCTTCTCAGCTGTCAGTCACTATAGAAGAAAATTTTCCTCAGAAAAATCGTAATGTATTTGACTTCAAGTGATTGATGGGTTAATTTATTGCGTTAGGATATAGGTTTTGTAGTTCAAGAAATACAATGCTGTATACGTCAGTATTCAGCTTTCCATCATATCGTGAGTGGAGGTCGGAGAATTCTAAGCTTTCCATGCCGTCTGGCACCCAGGTTGGGTGAGAAGTAGCACATTCGGGGTTTGTTTATGATGTGTCATAAAGAACCGGAGACAGTCTTATGATTCTTCCCGACTTCTTTTACAACCCATTCCGTTTCTTGTATACGTCTTTCGAACGACCAAATATCGTACAATATTCACGGCACAGGAGTCGAACCCCCGTTGAACCGCATCCTGAGTAAGACATCCCTCTGGAGGACCCGCAGGGATAAAGTATAGTTTTCAGTGTGAAACTGTCTTATCCAATAAGCTGCGATCATTTACCCTAGTAAACAAGCTACGGATTTGCGCTTTCGTAATTGAAGTTTATCTTTGATCAAGAAATAGGATGGTCGGTTGGAACTCAAAGTTTCCACGTCTGCTATATTATGATTGCTAAATCCCTCTTATTTACGGAATACTTCGAGTGGTGTGATAAAACTTATAATTGCGTAGTATTTGGCTCCCTTGACCTCGATTTTCGGGCACGAAGAGCAACCAATGTTCTGTGCTCATTCACTTTTTTTTTCAAATGATGGGGTGAGCTGGAAAAAATCGTATGGCCGTGGTCACACAATCAAGATCACGGAAAAAAAAGTTCTGCCATTTTAATCGTCGCGACTGCTAAAGGAACAGCCCTTGGCTGTTAAAAAACGGCACAGCATCCTGGCTATTAAAATAACATTACTTTTGTCTGTTATTATAACAGGCGCTTTGCTGTCACATTGACAGTAAATGAGTGTAACAACGACAGCAAAATCTGCTCAACCTACATCAAATAGTCTGTTACACTGGCAGCGCAGCTGCTGGCGTAAACGCCGGTTCCCCATCAGATTGACGTTCACCCTGCCTTCGATTTAACAGCGGCCGCTGCTGTCTAAATAGCAGTGTCGCTGTTCTCATGACAGCCAGTTCGTTCTTGAATTTAAATCCACACTGCTGTCGATGTAGCAGCGCTGCTGCTCATGTAAAAGCAAATTCGCTTTTGAATTTTCATTCACACTGCTGTTAATGTAGCAGATACAATACCACGCAACTGTAAAAAATCATGGTCATACTTACATGCTTATGTAAATAGCTGATAACTGCTTAACTGGTTTCAAGTAAATGATACAAAAACCGTAGATAATATTCTGGTCAAAGTAACATTTACAGACTAAATCAGTTTCACAATGAGTTGATTTCACAAAAATTTTAACAGTTTAAATGCACAAAAACACTTCACAAAGTATTTATCTTTGCAGTTCTCGGTGGGGCAGAATTGATCATGGCCTAGGGGTCGTCAACAAATTATGTGAGGCACAGTTTAAACCCTCCCTCTCCACCGGTTATTTTCTTTTTTCCAAAAAACCCAACTTATCACTCGCGGCCTGGTCAGATATCGCACATACCTACACTGTATTACACATTGAAACACTTGACGTCATTAAGACAATGTCACGTTGGCGTCATTAATAAAAAACAACGTAAGGACCAAACAGCCAATTTTGCTTATGAGTTAAAAACACGAAAAATGTATTATAAAAGGTTTCAAAAAATTCTACCAAGATTAGGATTTGCTAAACTATCACTTCATTTCATTTCAAAACAGCCTAGATTTCTTTAAACTTAAAAAAGGAAAAAATCACACAATGGAATTAGGATTCTGCAAAAAAAAACCATCGGAAAGTATAGAAGATAGGGCTGATAGTATAATCTACGGGAAACGAAATCAAAACCGTGCTTGCATATAAATATGTAAGGCACACTAAAAAATAATAATTGTATGCACTGAACGCAACTCTAATTGAGTCGAGAGTGCGTGTAATGTCAATGGTAAAGATGAAAACAAAAAACACAAATATACGGCAGAAGAAATTCCGAGTTGAACGAATTCATGATGATGCCTCAAAAAATGGCGTCTGCCCGCAACTGATTCCAGTGTGCCCAAATTTGCTTATATCGTAAGAGTTACTTTCCTATGGAGCTACTAATTTTGCAGATCGCGCACTGAGTATCAAAACTAATCTCTTTCTTTGCCAAAATTCACTCGCAAACACAATTTGAGCACGATTTCGAAACGCAAGCGCAAGACTTCTCTGACTCAAAACCACTAACTGATGAGCAAACGAAATCCCTTAAAACAGTGACATGGACGCCTCAGCGAACAGACTGGAAGGACTGGAATGCGCGAACAACGCCGAAGGAAGGAAACAGCCGAACACCGGGCCCGGGCGGTTACAGTTCTGAGAATTTCCCTGACCGGGCCCATTGTCAGGTTGGCGCGCAAGCGCAACCCTCGAGAAGGAGGGTGGACAGTGGCGGCTGGAGGGTAAGGAGAGGTTTTCTGCGTCACCGCTCGTAGCGGGGGTGGGGCGATCGACGACTGTATATAACTGCGCATGCGCTCTGCGCCGATCGCGCGGGACTGGCCGGGATGGGATGCTCCGTGCAACGGTCAGCATTTTACAGTCAACCCGCTGTTAAATTGTCCGCTGCTATTTCAACACCCTCGCTGTTGCTTTAGCAGATTATTTCTGCGAATTTAACGGCCTTCAAAACATTAGACCAACACCTGCCCGAATGTAAATTTAATATCCAAACGAATGTCAAAATAACGGGTGGACTGTAAAATGAAAAGCCAATGACAGTCATTCCAAGAGCTTCAGGAACTGTTGATTTAATGAACCGCACCTGACGTTAACTCAACAGTCGTGCGATGATGGAATAACATACAGAATGTTATTTCAAAAGCATCAATAAGATGTTGAGCTAACAGATTTGAATACTTTTGTTTCAACATACTTAAAATGTTCAATTAGCAGTCACGACAAGTAAAAGAACAGAGAAACGTCAAACAAATTTAACATTCAATGTGACTGTTAAAATGACAGTTCTTTTTTTTCCGTGATGATCATCAATTTAAACAAGAAATGGCAATACCTAGGAGCATGTCCGTTAATTTTAAACGGCTTGCTATCTATATTGAAAGATTTTTCATATTCTATTAATTTCAACAATGTCGTCATCTTCTGGCTTAATCTTAACATAATAATTTTCTCATTTCCTTCCCTGGTGTTTAAATGATACAAGGTCAAAAACTGACACCCACGCAGGAACAGCGTCAACTTTACGATACAATTATGATGAAACTTGGTCAGGAGGTCGTGGACTTTAATTTTTCATTAAGCCAGGAAATCCCCCTCTCCGGCAGTTATGATGCTTTTAATGACTCGATAAAAATTATGGATATATGATAAGTCACAACCCTCCTCGCTTCACCCGGGCCTATGCGAGCACACCTCCTCACCTTCACGGCCTTCGCGGAGATTATCCGGCTGGGAACACGTCGTCGCTTGGCTGACAATAAGGCGTAACTGCAATTTGAGATGAGCCCGAGAGAGCACTGAGTTAAACAAACAACAGGGCTCATCGTCGAGTGTAATTACGCCCTTATGTCAGGAAAGCGACGATACATTTGACAGGGTGGAGTGCTTTCAGTCCAGGCTCTCCGGTTATACCGGGATTTTGGACTCGCTTTTTGGATTCTACACTTCTCGCTATCGCTCTATTCTTACATTCAACTTTTTTTTCGATTAATTCAATCATGATAGGGGCACCGCTAACGTGCCGTAACAATTAATATCATGGAGTTAGGCTCACATTGAAACAAACACCTCTACCTACCTTCTCAATGTAAAACGGAAAAAAATTGCTTATAGCTCCACTTCAATGCGGATATGATGGACTTCTTCATGAAAATGCACACTGCAAAAAATCCTTAAATTTGCCACCGCTATAAATATTCTTTCTTGAATTTAGAATGATGCTGCTTAGTTTAAAGACAATGAAAACACACTAAAATACAAAAAACAAATGGGTATACAAGGCTAGAGGAGACATAAAACAAACCAGGACGTTTCGGGCCAGTTACATGCCCATTCTCAATTGAAACAGAAGCTAAAAAATGTAAAAATTAAAACGAGAAAATGAGCATGCAACTGACCGAGGTAGGAATCAGTGCAAACCGAGTTAGTTTAAAAAGATTGTCCTGCATATCCCAGACATTTTTGCTCTATTTTCCGGAGAATTTCAGTTTGAATCAAGATGAAAAAAAACTCTTGGCTGCAAAGTCAGCAAATCATCATCACCATACCTACTTGAACTAAAGACATTCTTACCAGTGATTTCATAATTCTTACAAATAGTGTTGAATCTTCCTTAGTATTCAAATACACGAGCATATCGACGGTGGAAGTCGGCAATCACATAACTCGGTTTGCGACGTCGCAGACTTCCTGTCATACTTTAATTTTTAAACGGAAAACTACTCAACTGTAATTATTTAAAACTTCCGTGATTTTTCTTCTATGTGCGAGGAAAATTCTGCAAAAACTTCAAGGAATCATGTCCATCTGTTCTCCTTTAAAAAAATAACACAGTTGCGGAGATTTTTAGACACCGCAAACGAGTTATGTGATTGCCGACTTGCACCGTCGATATGTACATTTTCAGGAATTTCGGGTAGAAAACCCTACTGTCTCTCTCGCACTATGCAAATTATAAAGCCAATATTTGTTTCCACAAGGAAGATAGAAATTGTTTCAATTTGCGTTCGAAACAGGTTGCGAAAGATGAACTTTCTGCTGTGGAATGAGAACGAGTGCATTTGCCGAACCGCTCTCCGGAACGACTCGAAGTTCTTGCGGGGAACCGGGTGCAGGGAAAGTTTTTTTAAATGAATCAACATTTCCGGGCTTCAGGGCGTCACGCCGTCACGTCTGCTCCCGGCAATCGGATCCCGGTGGGTTTCGGGATCCGTGTCAATTCCGGGTTGTATCGTTAAGTATTTATCGTAGCAAGCTCACTCACAAGGTCCACCCCTCTCGTCTCCCTTCTACCCTACTTCTAACCCTAACCCCCCTCCCCCCGCATCTACACGACGTGAAAGTCGTGCGAGATGTCGCTTCGCACGTAATGGTTAGTGGCGTGGCGTGAATTGCGATACATCGATTGCTATGCCATTTAAACCTATGGTAAAGAATCGATTATTAAGGTGTTCGCTGCGAACACCCTATTTATCGATCATTTTCCATGGGTTTAAATGGCATAACAATCGATGTATCGCAATTCACGCCACGTCACTGGTAATGGCTAGACGAAAATCATCGACTATCGATATTTTCCCGTTCGAGGCCGTGGTGGGGAGTCGAGTAGTAAGGTTATCGTTGTGAACGTCCTTGATAATCGATCCTTTTTGTAGGTTTAAATGGGGGTAGCGATTGATCCATCGCGAGGGACGATGTGGTTTGCCCTCGCAAATAAGTAGATTCTGCGTGGAATTCTCACGAACCAACTTTGATTAAATTCAGGGTTCGGGACTCCGCATATCACCACTATGCTCAAATATTTGCTAGAATTTATTTAAAGCCCCTATCAGACGATCAAACTAGAGGTTTCAAAGAGGTTCATCGATGCCTTTCCGGGCCCTCTTATTGGCCAGCGGTTTATGTCGGGGCAATCGATGAGTTTCTCTAAAGCCTCTACTTTGATCGTCTGATACGGGCTTAAAATATGTTTAAAATATTAAGGACCTTTTAAAAATACTGCTCAAAAAATACAACTTTATCAGACGATCAAACTAGAGGCTTCAAAGAGGTTCATCGATGACTTTCCTGGCCCTCTTATTAGCCAGCGGTTTAAGTCGGGGCAATCGATGAGTTTCTCTAAAGCCTCTACTTTGATCGTCTGATACGGGCTTAAAATGTGTTTAAAATATTAAGGACCTTTTAAAAATACTGCTCAAAAAATACAACCTTAAATTATGAATATTCCTATTTAATACATGGGAAGTATTTCAAATAGAATATTTAAAAGAGACATTTTTATAGGATTCTTTCATTAAATTAATTTTTCACAATATTTCGAAAACTCTTTGAACATATTTTTATTTTAACAATATTTCTCAAAACTTGAGGGAAAAAGGATTTGGAATTATTTGTGTGCTTACGCAGTCATATAAAATGCTTCTTCAGGTGGTTAGAGTGTTCAGTACTTAAAAAAAAAAAAAAAAAAATCAGTTCGGGTTAAAAACATTGATTTAAGGTGCAGGATTTCTTGGCTCTCCAAAAATATCTATTTTTCTCGGTTGACATAGTTCACGAAATTTAACGCAGTGGTAAGATCAGGAACTTGAGAGAGATTACAAAAAGACTCTCTCGCTGGTTGAGCGAGAACCGTAAAACGTGCGAGAATTTGTCTTCGCCAAGGTTCAAGCGGAACCGTAGATTGGACACTCTTGGCTTAATTCTGGCTAAACGGTTATGAAACCGTCGCTGTTGAGCTTGACAAGGGTTGAACCGGAGCTGAAATTAACAAAACGTTTCCGTGAAATGAACATAGGAAGCTCGGAAAGAAACTCCTTCAAGTCGTAAAAAGGGGAAAGATATGCACAGTTCCGGAGATTTAGGGCTTAAGCGAAACTTGGAGCGAAGTTTCTGCCTGTCCCGTTCTCTGTAGACTTGCTCCCTTTAAAGCGACACGGCAGATGAATAATCTGAATCCCGGAAGTTTACGTTGGGAATGAATGAGAAACAGCGGACCTGTTCGTTTTCTCGTGTTTTACTTCCTCATTTAAACTAGCCGTAAATTGAATGATCATCCCTGTTCGCACGAAATTCCAATACCTTTCGCTGAAATTAAATTCGGATCTCTCCGTCGCTTTTCAGCGCATCTTTTTCTCTGGGATTTTCCTCGGAGCTCAGGATTCGAGCGCAATGCTTTTTTGAGAGCCGCAGATGACCATTGCCTACACTGACAAAAAAAAAAAAAACCCTGCGAGCGTGAAAACCGTAGTTACGGGCTATATAATGCCGTGCGAAGAAAAACCTCTAGACGCAGGCCCGCCACATCCCATCTCGGGCCCTATGGTACCAGTTTTAAGGTCCGGGCCCCAAGCACGGAGGGGAGGGGCCCGAGGGGCATCCCCCGAGAAATTTTAGAATTTATACGACTAATCGGACGCACTTTGAAGATTCCATAAAGAATTTTTCCATCAATTTCTGCGGAATAATTATGTTTTTTTTTCTACTTTCAGCACAAAATACTTGCGAATTGTTGCATTCAAAACATCTGGAACATTTTTAATTTTTTTTTTTTTTTTTTTTGGGGGGGGGCATATGATACTATATGCAGTTCTAAGAGGGCCAGGCCCCCCTGGACTCCCCCTTCGTTTGTCTATGGCAAGGGAGTTGAGCCGTGAGCCATTGAAGTCCAGGATGCCCAGACTGGAGACTCTTAGCATCTGACGACGGAAGAAAATGAAACGCAGTTACTAAAAATATCCGTCTGTACTGAAAATCTTGAAAATAGATAGACATTTTCCAGAAAGTATAATTCTTTGAAAATTAAAGAAGAATTCTACAGTGCCCCAGCTTGTTTCTGAAAATCTATTCACCTTTTGCGAAATTTTTAGGGTACATTTTTCACTTTTTCTTACGAAACAAGGGTTGCATGTGAATTCGGAGTAGTTTTTCACGGGTAACGCGGGCCCCCTCCGGGGCCTGGGCCCGGGCCCCGTTACCAGGGACCCAGTATCCCCCCNCAGTAGCCCCCCCCCCCCATTCGGCGGGCCTGTCTAGGCGTCGCCAAGTTTACTTTGATAAAACACTGACTCTCTTTTTTCACTGCAAACTTAGCACAATGCACCGAGAAATGGGCTTTGAATTTCCCTCCATTACATAATTCACACGCAGATCTGCATCGACCTAAAAAATAACACGACTCATTCATTTTGCATCCCAAAAAGAAATATTTCTGTCAATTTTGAAACAAAAAGTATCGGAAATTTCAACAAAATTGGCATTTATCTCTCAATTTAGCGTGACGTCATGCAATGCTAGACTCCCTTATTTTCCGCCCCCCCCCCCATTTGTCACGCGAACCTACTCCACAAGGATTGCGTCATGACTCAGAGACAGCCCTTAATCGAAAATTTTGAGTTTAATAAGGCTAACAGAATATTTTAATCCTCTTGACAGACGACCGCGGATTTACTTCGGTTAATCTTGACGGGTGCAAAAACCATTCCGAGCGACTCACCGCATATTGCTGACCTTCGATTGGATTTGTCAGTTTTATTTCTGCTCAATAAAGAACCGTGCAATTTGTACGACGTCATTCTGTGATCCGGCAAATTAGATCGTTATACAATTTATCGGCGCGGAAACGTTCGCGGAAGAGATGAGCGGCATCGGTAGTCATTCCGAGAAGAAATAGAGAGGGGGAGGGGGGAGAGGGGGAGGGAGAGAGAGGAGAGAGAGAGGGAGAGAGAGAGAGAGAGACTGCACGAATTGTGGCAAAAAGAAGGACAGGAGTAGGGGTGGATTATTTTATACTGACACGCTTGAACGACCAGAAATTTGCCTCACTATCTCATCTTAGTCATCATTTTTCACATCTTTTACCACCGCGGATTTCCAGGCCTCTCTTGTGAGTTTTCATTCAATCATACTGGGGAATGCATCAAGGGTATAGTGAATAGCTAACCGTTATTATGGTTCTTCATTAGGTAGAATACTCCTTCATAGCAGGAAGTTGTTATTAAACTATTGTTTATGTTTGCATATTGTCTTCCTTATCGGCCGTCTCCATTATATGCTCTTTGATGCAGAACTTTTAAGACGACTTTAAATAACCACCCCCTTTTGGCTCTCCTTCGACTTGTGTGAGACTTTAAAAAAAACCGATGCAACTGTTCTTCCTTGACACGGGCGGAACTAGGAATTTCTCCGGGGGAGGGGGAGGGGGCAGGGGTATAGGAGAGTATAGAACTTGGGCTGAGGGGGGTCTGAGGTGACTCGATTCTCCCAGCTGCAGAAGGAGGGGCCTCTCCCGGAAAATTTTTGAAAATTGGAACGTCTCGAGAGCAATTTTAAGCCATTCTCAATGACAAATTATATCGGAGGAAGCTGCTATCTTTGCGCGAAATTTTTATCTTCTGAAATCTTTGATCGATAATATTAGGATTAAGCTCATATTTATTACATCCCTATATGCCTCCTAGATCAAAACTAATTAGTAGCTAGGGTCCTTGAAATTTTTTGGAGGGGGCCGAGCAGAATTGTGGGGAGGGCGGGCCCCCCGACTCCCTCCTATCTCCGCCTATGTTCATTCAGAAAATTTTAAATTTTCAAATAGAATTCTTCATCATTTGTTTTTATGTGTTCCTCTCTCTAAAAAAAAAAAAAAAAAAAAAAAAAAANAAAAAAAAAAAAAAAAAAAAAAAAAAAAAAAAAAAAAAAAAAAAACCCTCTATTCACGACCATTATCAAGAGAACTTTTGATTTCATTGGACTTCTGCAAAATAATCATTGCCCTGGTTTGGCGATTGTCCAGATCGTTTATAATGACTAAACAAAGCTTCTAGAACGATGAGCAATGACACAAACGACGTTTGTTTTATGTAAGCTCTTTTTTGAGGCAATTTTGTTTTTTAATTACGGCATCAACTCTAGGGGTTTTTCTGTTTGCCTCTTCTTCAATTGCTTGAGGTCAATTTTAGGAAAAGAAAACCAAAAATTGTACGGTACATTCAACAATGGCATCAGGAATCTTCCATGCATACAGATAACTGAACGTGTAACATATCCTCCAAGTTTCGTCGTCGTAATGCCATTATTAGAACATAAATCTAATGATGTAAGTAGGGTGAGTGAGGGGGAAGGTGAAGAGGGAGGGGTATGAAATCTGGGGGATGACTCCTCCGTCGGCAGGGTGTAACGTGGAATTAAAGCGAGAATGTGTGGATGCGTCGAAAATAGAGCCCGGTCAAGCCTTGTCATTACAGATTAGCAGGGCCGCCAGCGGGATTTCCGCCACGAATATATCATCCCGTCACCTCGCATTGCTATATTTGTCCACCATGCACCACTGTTGCCGTGCAGGGACAATGTAAACTGTCCATGTGCTGCTAGGTCAGGGAAGCTGCTGCTCTTCATCGTGTTTTCGTGGATGAAGTAAACAATCGGGCTACATTTTGCAATGAGGAGCCGCTATTTTTGCATCATTTCAGAAACATCGCATGTGCCATTAATGCCCTTACACAGATAGGTATTTACAAGAATGAACCATCACAGAAATAAGATCATTGCTGCATCAACATTCGGGATAGTGTTAATCTGCGCCTCAACGCTGGAATGTTGATGTGATCGCTCCGGCTGTTATTACAACGACAGAAGGATGTTACATTAGCAGCCGTAGCGGATATTTTAGTAATGGTTATTTCCTTGTGAGTTGCTTATTGCAGAATGAAGTCCAATTATAAGATCCATTCGGACCCTAACTTTTTTCGTAAGGTATTCATGTGAATAATTTAAAAACTCAGTGAATGGCGTGCGTTAAACGTAGTTGATTTATCTACTTTATTATTGTCAAGGGGAATGAAGTGGCGAAGTTCAGGATATCCTAATTAGCGCTATAAAATGTATAAATTAAATGCTGCAAGTAATTAACAGCTGCTTCTCGCATTATAAAGGGAAGCTAGTGGGCCCGTGGAAATTTTCATTCTAAAGGGACAAAAACATAGAAAGCAATTTCTCAATTAAGCCTATGTAGCGATATCCTTCATGATCTTGGGTTACCATCATTCTATTTTATTTCATCAGTTGATGTTCACAGCTGTATATATTGACGATTTTCCCGTTCACTCGGTGTACTCTGTGTTATTGGGAATTCCTTTTTGAGTGAGAATATGCTATATTAGGTTGAACAAAGTTTAGTAATACAACATTCGCATCCCCCGACTTGTTAACAATCAACTCGATATGAGTCATCCATGATATCTTCCCCTCGAATATTTCCTTCGATATTTCCCTCGATATTTACATACATATCAAGCCGCTACCTCAGCGCACTAGAGCGCTCTGCGACTCCAAATCGCCATCGGAATCGATCCTCCCACAAATCATCGGGCAGATTACACCGTCTGATCTCCCCCTCCACTCCCTCTCGCAAACCTTTTACTAGACGTCCACGCCGCCTTCTTCCGGGAGGAACCCAATCAAATACCTTTCTGGGCAACCTACTATCTGCCATTCTCCGCACATGTCCATACCAAACCAGCTGCCTGGTTTTGATGTCGTGCACAATATCTTCCTCAACTCCCATTATTTCACGCACTCGTTCATTACGAACGCGCTCTCTCTCCCTCGATATTTTACCTTGATATTTTCGCGGTTCTGAAAAGTTGAGCTCAATCTCGCAATATCGGCGTCGACAAAGGTGTGCGTGGGCCGGGCGGTGAGGTTCACCCCGATAAAACCGTGGAGAATGGAATAAATCGACGGGCCTGGAAGCATTATCGGGGGCTGCGCAACCCCTTCTCTCCTCGTCTGTCAGAGAAAAGGCCGCAGACGACCGGGATGAGCATTGAGCAATCCGTGCTCGTCGGCGAGGACCTAATCAATCAGCGTGCACTCATTATTACATTATAATTGTAACGGACTTCGACCCCCAACCCACGGCGCTCCCCCACCCCCGTCGTTCTTTCACCATCAATCCACGGGGAGGCTCCGTTTCCAATACTCTCACGAAATATCGACATTTATAAACGTCCAAAGCTACTTTTTCCTTGATATAAGCAAAGGTCTCCTCTCGATTCAACATAAACACTGAAAAAAACGCATTGGATCTAGAGTCCAGACTCTTGAAAACATTGAAAAGAAAAAGGACTCTTGATTCAATCAGATTTAAGCTTAAATCAAAAGGAAATCCGCTCAAATTAAGAGGCTTGCGGTTTTTGATTTAAGCTCAAATCTGATTGAATCAAGAGTATTTTTTCTTGGCGATGTTTTTAAGAGTCTGGACTCTAGATCCAATATGTTTTTTTTTTTCCAGTGAATATTTTCTTGGTAGCAAATTGAAGCATATTTCTGATCAAATTTAATCAAGTACTATTCGTGTATGAAAAAATGCCTCGAGCATTCGGATGTCGCCATATTTTTGTGATAGAAAATATTTATTTTTAGAGAAAGTTATGAAAATTGCTCAATGACACACACGGTAAACAAGTTTGCGCCAGTATCCACATTCCGAAAATGTTGGCAGTTATGGAACCGAGACTTGCGGTCACGGCTGACGAAATTCGGCGGAACTGCCCAATCCTCGGTAGCCGAACTTTCGGCAAAGGAAGTCTCTTAATAAAAAAAAAAAACCAAGATAAAAATCCTAAGTTTTCCAAAAAATGTGATCCTCATTGGATGAAATTCAATGACTTTCGAATGTTCATACCGTATTCTTCCTCAGCAATGCAGTATTAGGTATGCTCTATATAGCCGTGGAAAAAATTCAATCGAATGCATGCAAAGTTGAGGGAACATTATCACTCAGAATCACGTTCCATGATCAATGTCCACCTTAACGCCATCTTAGCTTCGAAGAAAATTCGCCAAACTTTCCCTGAATCTTCACCCCTTACGCTCACTTTATGCTTTGAAAGCAAAGTTATGCGTATGATAAAATTTCTCTCATGTCAACAGAACAGAGGTAAAAAGTCTAGATGCTCACTGCATGAAAAATGCGAATTGTGATACTTGATGGACACTTTCCCAATAATATAATTCTCTACTACAGAAAAATTTTACACATTTTTACCATTCATGCATAAGACGATTCTTCAGAGGGCTGCTACGCTTAATTTTAAAAGGATTTTTGATGCTTCATGGGTTAAAGACAATAATATTGCCGAAACATCGATCCAGCAAGGTGCCTGCGCTAAAAGTTGCGTTCAAGTTTTGTTGCAGAAAAGCATATGATGCTTCTTTTCAAAACATATTACTTCACACTAGACCTTTAAGGCTTGTATCTTTCCTTACTTGCTAATATTTGCATCTTTTAAGCTTTTCTTGTAAAATCATATTTTTATTGATTTAAAAAGTCTTGATTACTTTCCGAACATTAAAATTTTAGAATTTCTGACTAGGTATCCTCGTAATTCCGCATTTTTTGAAAAATGCCTTTTTCCTCACTATATGGAAGATACATTTTTTTTAAAAAGATTACAAACAACGAAACGGAGAAACGTTTACATTATCTTTAGATTAGACAATATCGTACTCAGAAATGAATTACACTCGAGGACCGCTTCAATTTTGAAAGCTCGCGGCTCCTTCGGCTAAAAGATGAATTAAATCGCTCATTATTTCTTCAATTCGAGCTGTTGATACTAAGTGCTGAGATACCATTTCATTGTTTACCACCAGTTTTCACGAAGTTCAAAGTTAATTGAAAGGGTCTTTGATGAAGCAAGCACTCAATCAAAGAACTTGAAGGGTGTTTCTTAAAACGCTGGTCTCGGCCTCAACTTCCAGACAAGAATTAATTCGCCGAGCAAAAATTTTGCAGCATCAGTTACTTATCATTTTCTTTTGTCTCGGGGTTTCTTTTCTTCAATTATTGAATGCATACTTGCCGTTTGCTAAAGAATTCAACAAGTGCGTATAATGGAGCTTTCCGTCATTTAGATTTGCTGAGTTGCAGTGGAATGCAAAGTGATGCGAGTTCGCTGATGTGGTAACCGGGTGCATTTTACAAAACTGTGACATCAGACATTTAAGAAATAGGAAAAAGACAAAATTAAATTTTTCATGTGCCCCCAGTTTTCAACAGAAGAGCAAAGATAAGTTTTTAATCGAAAACTCAGCCGTATGATCGAATCTCGGAAATCACGGATTTTTTGTACACTTTTTCTCAAGAGGATAAAATCGAGTGGCATGGATTTGAAAGGAAAGAAAAAGTTTTGAGGTTTCATTCATTCATACATGAGGGCCGACTAAATGGCATTTCAAGTCAAATTTTTGCAAACTTTATTTTTTTTGTAGGCGTTAAATTTTTGTTACAGGAAACATACAAAAATGTTTTTAATTGAGCTCAAAACTTTTTGTCATCCATTGTCTTTAAAGAAGTGTTATTTGGTTCCCTTAAGCCGATAAAATTTACCTATTTCGCTGGACTACGCACTATCATCTTAAATAGTAAACATCAGCTCCATGCGTAACATTCTGGAATTGTCCATGTTATAGTGGATTCGAAAACATTCCAAATCTTTATTGGGACCTCCACTAGATCAGCCGAAAGAAAAAGGATAGATGATAATTCTAATCAAATTAAATCATTTATAGATTATTAAGAAAAGCTCTAAAATAAATAAAAATTCTAGGTTTTTTTTTTTAAATGTGCTTCTATTTTCTACACCAAAAACGCAACCTAAATACTTTGCTTACTTTTTCTCCATTGAGACCATGTTTTATTTCTTCCTTTTTTTGAGGGCTATGGCGCGGTCTCCAGAAACGTTTAAATTTGGCAAAAATTTTGTCTAATATCATTTTTTCGAAGAAACTTAGCACCCACGATTCCAGGTAACATTTTGGGAATATTCGTCAGTGGATCACTTTATTATTCGACGACTCAATGCCCTCATTAAATATCCCATAAAATACCAAGTCGTTACGTGCGATTTCGTGACGCGATTTTTCTATGAGAGCAGGCAGACAGGAAAAAACCACGGGAGCAAATCGAGGAAAGAAGTCAACCGATGAGAACACGGTGATAAAATGAGGAAAAACACGAGTGACTCGGTAAAAAGAACTCGCTCCATTCGAGTTTCCTAAACGCTATATTTCCTAGTTAAAATCAGTGCACAAGTTCCGAGCGCGGGCAACAATGGGAAACTTGAGGAACAAATTTATCCGCCCGCGAAGAAGTAACCGGAAGATAAAAAAATGAAAAGGATGAGACGGGGTTGGGTACCGGGAAGGCGTTTAAACTTTATTTATCGCCAAGTTTTTCTTTGCCGCTCTCATTTCGCCCGCAAAACAGATATATCTTCATTTACCTTAAGACGAGGGATATTGGTGAGTATTTTTTTTCATCCATATTTAACCAGATGATATGAAAATTAGGTCGGTTAAGCACAGAGCTCCGCGCGACGGGAGAACTTCAACCAACTTGCGAAGGGATTATCAAGCCTCCAACTTGAACTTCGGGCAGAAGTTTTTGAGTAATTTATTCTGAATAGCATTCCTTTCATTTTAGTCTACGCGTGCATTTTTTATCGCGAGAGCTGCATTTTTTAGGCCGCGCCAGAACCTCTCCGGCCATGTCTATTTTTCAAATTTTCACCCAACAATCTATGTCTCCCGTTTCATCTACGTAATTTTGTTTAAGAGTGGTTTTTCATGAGCCGCTGCTGATATTATGATGCACGATACTTTTAACTCTTCAAAGGTCATATCTCTGTAACTTTTGGGTTAGTTGTGCGTAAAAGTAAAACTCCTTCATTTTTACGGGTATGCTGCACGGATTGCCTATGGACACGAATAGTTGCATCCAACGCCTGGATTATTGAACTCAACGATCCAGTCATTCTGTTGACCTTGATCGATTCATCATTGACAAAGAGATTGTGCGAGTAAAATGAAAGTGGAGTTTTCTCGTTAATTATTCATATCTTGGCAAGAGGGGAGAAGTAATAGTAAAATATTCTCCAGAATGGCAAAACTTGACCTTTTTTCGAGAGATATACTTTAGTAACGTGCTGCGGCCGATCAAGACTTGCCAGGACCTTTCCTTGAGCTTATGTTACGTTTAATGCCGGAAACTCGGGTAATGTCGACTTTACCACATAAACTGTAATTCTATCTGTTTTCATCATCCCTCATGCGATGTGGTTACCTGATTTTGTTGATGCCTTATTACAAAGGACAGGTAAGAGGTGTTCGTGAAAAAACTAAAAAAAATTGCCACTTCGTGAAATGATTTTAAAACACTTTGGTTACATTATAAAAATTCGCGCGATTTAACAACCTAACAGTCGAAAATGCTTATTTTGTCGTCTCTTCATCGGTAATATTGTGCTGCTACTTCGGAATGACCACCCTATATTTATACAAATATGTATTTAAAATATTGCTATTATTGTCAAAAAATCACCTTGAGAATATGTTTTAATAAAATGTAGTAAACATGTATTTAAATTGGGTGTATTTAAAACAAAAATAAGTTCCTCTACTCAGATATGTGCTTTGAAACCCATAAAAATAGACAGAGCATAACAGGGCCTATATTTTAATTTGGACAGTTCCCATTTAAACACGTTCAACCACCTAAACTTTTTTAAAAATAAGGAGCACAATCAAGGTACTTTTTTAAAAATTTTCCTAGAATATAGCGTCCTAAGACATTGTAAATACATTCATAAAACAATTTAAACATAACTCCAACGTAGTCTAAGTCTAAAGTGATTGTTTTACAAATCAAAATGTGATCCTTCTCATATCATGGCTCTAATCGAAATTTGTCAACTCAAACAAAAATCTTCACCTCATTTCCGAATTTCATTATTTACCATCCTCTTCTTCGAGTGATGAGGCATAACTCAATTCGAACGTTAGGTTAGCACGCAACGGATCATTCATTTCGCACGCAAATGGGAGTCTAATATAGAGAAGGACTTTGATTTTATTGAAGAAGGTGTATGCTTCTCAGTGTGCAAACATACTGGGGGGTCCTGTGGGGTAGGGTGGTGAGGAGAAGGGGAGCAGTGTAAACAAAAACAGGAAATTATGGGTAGACGTGACCCAGAAGGTCGCCTCAAGAAAGTTACCGTCTGCATGAGCGCAGTTTACAATTTGTATTTTGCGCTCGTAACCCCCTCTCTACACGAACCTACTTCACCACCTTCAAATAGAGATCGCTGTTGTCATATTTCGCATGAAGTTTAAATCTCGGTCAGAGCAATCTACTAATTTTGGACCATATGATCTAAGAACTTGTATCTTTCACCGCGGTTACAAAGATTGAACTTCAGTCTATATAGACCGTTTAAGTTTTTGGTTCCAGTTAACCAATAAGGTTTCATTCTTAGGAGCATAAGTCTTTTGTGAAGAATACAAGTCTTGGTTCGGCTAACTAAAGTTTTGGTTCCCCGACTTAACAATTCAGTTATCTGGACTGAAAACTATAGTGTTTTTTACGATCCGAAATTGTTGTTGAAGAGAAAACATGTAACGTTTTCCTTTAATTCAGACCTTCTCTAGTGGTCCATTAAACTGATTTATAGTTCATTAGAATGTATATAGTGCGAACAACTTGCACCTGAGATTTGAAGCATGAAGCATGGAGGAAATGCACGAGACAAAGTTCTCTCTTGTAGTGACCTGCAAACCTGATTGAGAGAGTTTCTGGGTCTATTCTCTTCCCATCTTCCATTCACTCTCTTCGAACGCGAGTGCTTTGTGTTTCAAGACCGGACCTCAACCATCGTTCCAGAGATTACGCACCTGCACTGTACTTGCACTCAGCTTTGAAAGTGTTTCAAAAGGACAGCAGTTTTAACGGGCTAACTGTGTCGTCAAGCTCAAACTGCGATGGTGAGATATCTGCACAAAGAGAGCTTTTGAAACTCTCAGTTCCGAGTTTCTGCTGGATAATGAAAGTGCTTGTGTTGCGCATTACGTTCCGAGAAACACTTGCTCCCCCCCATATGCTGCCGTGCTAAGGAAGAACGCCGTATGAACATTCAAGAGTCGCCAAATTTTCTCCGATAAAATGTTAATTTTTGAGGAAAATTGTCGATATTTAACCTTGAAAATTTCAGAAATTTTTAATCAAATTACAAGCAAAATTACCTAAAAAATTGGAAGAAAAATATTCACAAATATCCTTGAAATTAGTTATTTATCAAAGAAAATTTGACAACACCTGAAGGCTCATACGGCGTTTTTCCTTAGCACGGCAGTATAGCGCTAGGTTAGTGTCCCAAAGATGGAATTATTTCGCCGCTGAATGGGTCATACGGGACAATGGATGGTAATATCAGTTGATTGAACGAATAAATTATATAGTTGGGGGAAAAACGTATTCCACGGTTACTACGGGCGTAATTTGAGTCTTGCGCGATGATTTTGACCTAATGTGATAATGTTCGATTTTGTTTTTGTGAGTATAACCGCGAGGAAAAAGATGTCTGCATAAAGGTCAAAATTACTTATGGATACCAAAGCATGGAGGAGTGTAAACGAAAATTGTGGGAGGAAAATGCTCAAGGAATGTCAACCTGAACAGGAGTTAAAGCGGTTTGAAGTTTGCAGTTCGAAAAACATATTTTCGAGGAAAGATTGAGCAAAACTTTAATTTGCCATTTACATGGCACAAAACTGCGGGAAAAAGATGAACTGACTTTCCGGACACTTATTGGTTAAGACATTGATATTCATTAAAGACTTTTACTGTCGCAAACTCATCGATTTAACTTTCTTTATACTTCTTCTAATGTAGAATTTGCTTTCATAGACTGACAACGTCCCTGTCTCGGTGTATGGTAATTTCAAAACGGAGTTTTGACAGCAAACAAATAATATTAGAGAGGACTTTATTGTATGCATCATAATTTCTACTGTCACACTTATATCTGTGTGTACCAAAACACATTCGGACAACAACGACAACCTAATTTCCTATTTTCCTTTGTTTCAGGTAAGAAATAGGCAACTGCTTTGGATGATGGAAGATGAAAACTCCGATTTGCATTGATTAGTTACACATTCAGGTTTGATACAACACCTCTCTGAATTTTTCATCATTTTTTGGTATGACAAAATACAAACTTCTTGTATTTTGTAAAACAAAAACAAAAATGTGTCTTTCATAAAAAAAAAGGAAAAAACCCTCCCGTATTAATTAATCTGAGCAAGCTTGTTTTATTTTTTAGGATTACATATTCGGTGCTAAACACTTTAAACATGCCTTAAGAGAAAGAGAGATGATCAGAGTGAGTACTGCCGTGCTAAGGAAGAGCGCCGTATGAACATTCAAGAGTTGCCAAATTCCTTCGAATAAAACATGTATTTGTGATGAAAGTCTTTCATAGCTTCCCTTGAAATTTTCAGATATTTTAGATTAAATTGCGAACAAAATCGCCTGAAATTTTTGGAAAAAATATTCACAATTTCCTCGGCAAATTTCCCTCTACTTGAGGGAAATTTGACAACATCTGGAGGCTCATACGGTGTTTTTACATAGCTCGGCAGAGTAGGGGTCCAAATACCCTTTACCTGAAAGTCCATTCGAGCTGAAGGCCATCCCATTTCCCGTTCTCCGTTTTATCAAGCATCGAATAAAGCAGGCTAAAAAATTGATGGAGGTTTGCATCAGGCCACATCCGCCGCATCTCCGCACGATTCTCATAATGGGAGAAATTCCACGAGGGCCCGGGCTCAGGCCGGGATGCAGAAACGTCCTTATTGCATTAGACCACGCGTCTATTTCCCAAGTTGCAAGTCAGCTCCAGGCAAGAAAAGGGGTTCTCGAGCCGGGGTCGATTCGACCGCACGGAGCGAGTTCCGAGACAGCGTTCCATTGTGCAGAGTGAACTTTACGCGAGAGCCGGGAAAGTTTTATCGGGTTATGGGCAGCGCGGCCGCGGCCAGGGCAAGCTCTCAACAAGTTGGGCAAGTTCTTATCGCAGACGAATGTCTGACAAGGGGAGGCTACCGATTGTCCCCCTCAGATCGGGTTCAAATTTGGCAGAGAGGTAGAACAGATTAATATAAGAACCCGTATTTTTTTTTAGGTGCCAATGCCCAGCCGTTTTTGAGTTATGAATTTTTGAAGTTGCCGTTTTTTCGTGTCAGCGACGCGCTCAAGTTGAGCCTACTGTGCGCGCACCTTTTAATGCGATCCGAATGTCACAGTGTTTATGTGAGACAGTTGTCCGATCGGTAGCGCGCTCGTCTATGGTGCTGCAGGCTCGGAGTTCGATTCTTGTTCCGCGGCTTTGATTTTTATAATTGATTATTTTGTTTTTTAATCGCTTCATCACAAGAAATTGTAAGTCACCTTGTAGACGTTATGATTCTAATTATTTTATGTATATATATATATATTTTTTTTTAATGAGTGTTTGACAAAAAAGGAAAAAAACATAATTAGCATCACAACGTCTACAAGGTGACTTACAATTTCTTGTGATGAAGCGATTAAAAAACAAAATAATCAATTATAAAAATCAAAGTCGCGGAACAAGAATCGAACTCCGAGCCTGCAGCACCATAGGCGAGCGCGCTACCGCTTGAACATCTGTCTCACATAAACTCTGAGACATTCGGATCGCATTAAAAGGTGCGCGCACAGTAGGCTCAACTTGAGCGCGTCGCTGACACGAAAAAACGGCAACTTCAAAAATTCATAACTCAAAAACGGCTGGGCATTGGCACCTAAAAAAAAATACGGGTTCTTATATTAACCTATTCTACCTCTCTGCCAAATTTGAACCCGATCTGAGGGGGACAATCGGTAGCCTCCCCTTGTGAGTCTCGCTTGCGGCGCGATTTCATTCCCTACAGCCTCGTTGCTCTCACTTGGTTCTTGAATCTTTGGCTCAAAATTATGTGTGTGAATTCTACGTCTTTCGTGGGATCGCTAATCTAAAAAATTAAAACTCGAAACATATTGAAACTCGGCTTTTTCTGGTAACGTTGCATGGTGGCAACGATCATGGTGTCCACAAACCAAAAATCTGATCATGGAGTCAACGATTGTTGACGTCGTGCTCAGGTAGTAAAACGCAAAAATGGGCCCTGAGCATGGTGTCAACGATCACGGTGTCAACAGACAGAAAAATATCTTCCTTATGAGTAAAATTAAAAAAAAATAAGTGTACAGGAGAGGTCTGGGTCACGTATAGTTGGATTAGGTTAGTTTAGGTCAGGACATGTACGGCTAGATTATGAAGAGCGACGTAAAGTTTACGCCTCGTGTCATGGCGCCTTCAATTTTGTAGACGCAACACGGACATCCGTCAAGCGCGAATAGTTGTATCTCTGCGCCGTCATCAACGCCCGTCCTTTTCCTTGTTCTATTTCAATGTTGTGTTGGTTCCGTTTGTCATCTTTTTAAAGTGGTGCTTCAAGGGCCACGTGAGTAATATAGCCGAAGATACGAGAGGCTTAATCGAACCCCTTTTTTAACTTCTCTACCGAATCTTTGTAACACTTTATTTGCAGCATAGAGTGGAGCTAGTTTTATTTATTAGCACAGCATTGGAACACAATTAAAGTAAAACCTCTTATCTCTTTACTCACTAATATTAATTGATTTTTCTTATCTTCATATTTATAAATACTTTAGGACTGATTTATTCATCCACGTATTTACCGTGGTTAACTTTTTAAAACAGGAATCTAAAAATGCGCAATTTGTTTCACGCAGATTATGGACTTAGGAATGACTTCCGGAATTTATCAATGCGTTCTTTAAGGTTTTTAGTAATTTGGCTCTGAGAGCAGTTCCTCTTTTCGCTCTAATAACATTTTGAAACATAACCATTGTACTGCCGTGATAGCGAAGAGAGTAATGGGTGTCAAATTTTCTAAATCGAGTTTCTTTAAAATTTCGACTAAACTCTTTTAGATAAAACCACTGAAATTGCTAAAAGAAAAAAATTAATTTTAATTGTATCAAAACGAGACTTATGAGAAAGTCATAAGTGCGCAAAAATGCCGTAGTTCTCGGCAAGACAGCAGTAAGTGACAACATTCCTCCAGAGAGCCAATGAAAACAGTGCTTCCAAGTAAAGTGCCGCTCTCTTCTGCGAATTTCTAATTTGAAAATGTGTTTGTTGTGTGTCCAAAACGCAAGCACGAAAGCATGCAGAAGATAGCACTTACGGCTGTCTTGCCTTACAATAACCTAGCATGAAAATGAAAAATACCTTGTGTAAGTAATGGATTTACAATCAGTCGATTTATGAGTATCCAAACGATGTCTAGAGGTCTTTCGGACAATTAGTGGCAATTTGACAAAGAACGGAGGCTTTTTTCAATAAAATTTCCCGGTCAGAAGCTTCTGAGCCTGTTTTCTGAAAACTTCATTTTTACACTTACTGCCTTCTTCGCTATCGCGGCAGTGCAAGAAAGATTAACCAATGAATCCCAGCATCACCAAACTGTTGGCGGAAAATTTCACCAGAGCTGCTTGCAAGGGAAGGGTTTTGCGGGAGAAATGTAGAGTACACTATTCCGCGTAGGAGGAATTCAATTTCCAGCCAAGAGCTCTGCAAACAGAGGAGCATTCACATTTGCCGTGTGCAGTGCTAGCTGTTGCTTTCAGCGCCGGTAAGAGAAAGGAGGTCCCATATGAGGAGAGACACATAAAGAAGACAAATGAAGAGGGCAGATAAATTAATCTTGGCGAAAATTGGAGTCAGGACTCTCCGGTAGTGGCGCGGGGCGGGCAATGGCGCGATGAGATGATCCTTCCAGGAACGAACCATTCGTCCATTCGCCCCGGCACAACCCAGAGGAAACACGGTTAACAAATCGTCACATAAACTAGTTCAAGTTTTCATTTCTACTCGTCCATAGTGTGGAGCGAATTTTTGATCGCATGCATACATATGGATGGGAGTGTGAACAGTTCCAGCAACCATGAGCTCCGAGTTAGTAAATAATTCACAATTCATTAGTTTTCAACTCTTGGAGAATACATTATTCTCAACTCAGTGTAAGCATGATTACGTAGCATGGTGTCAAAGATCGTGGTATCTACAAACAGTATTTCTAAGCTTTTGTTGACACCATGATTATCCAAAATTAAAAAAATTCTGAATCCTGTGAAAGATGATCTTGGTGTCACCGATCACGGGGTCAACGAAACTTAAAACTTCCCTCTACGACATCTTTCAAATACCAAGTCTTGTTTTTCTTCTGTTATTTACTCTAACCTATCTCAACTTTACGTTACAAGACCTAACCAACTTGCACAAAACTTAACTTTCCTCGACCTTACCTTACCTAACTTTCACGTTACCTACCTAATCTAACCGTACATACCCTGACCTAAACTAATCTAATAACTGTACGTGATCCAAACCTCTCTTGTAGACTTCTTTTTTTAATTTTACTTACTTATAAGGAAGATATTTTTCTGTTTGTTGGCACCGTGATCGTTGACACCATGCAACATAAACCAAATGATGCCTCTTGGTTACGCAAATTGATGGAAAAATAAGGTAAAACATACAATTGCAATGTTGGAGATTTTGTTTTAACAACGCCAATATATTTCTTTCATAGTAAAATATATCCTACACCATTCAATACTAATTGATGTGGATGCCCAGTGTATTGCTTTTAAATGATTTTCATAAAAACAGATTGCAACCATGTCTTGATTTACCTCACACGCAAACCGAGCTTTTCATCTTAAACGCCCTCAGCATGAAGAATCCAACGTGGCGCGAACGTGTTGGTGATTCATTCACATTACGCTGAGTTTCGTGAGTTAAACGTTTGAAAAATTGCGCTAAATCAAGTGACGAACTGCGAACAAAAGATAGCAAATTTTTTGTCCGGCGTTATACGATTTTGAGTGCCAAATTGAATTGGAAGTTATTATTTATATTTTCATGAGACTTAGTGCGTATTCTCATTCCGTTGTCTACATATGTAACTGTTGTGGTCAAATCCCGAATCATGATGGAATCCCAAAAACGAACAAGAAAACTTCGACCTAATTGAACCTTACCAAACCTAACCTAACCAAACCTATCCAAACTAGAGTTAGTCAATTATGTTGGATTGCATGATTGGACTTATCTTATCGCGATGTGACCATAGGATTCGGGGTTGAACTCTGCGACATAACTATTAATTCTTAATACTAAAAGTTGTCAAAATTTCTATAAAATGAAGTTTGCAGATCTAACAGAACTCTAAGCGTTCATGTTTCTTTTTGAATTTCACGTTTATCCCTATTTTGCCGCCAACCCCCTGGCCAATAGGAGATGTGGCTTCATTTTTTTGTTTTCAGGGATCCGTCTTTGTGTCTTTGAGGGAAAATGATCCCTGGCAATGACTTTCATCCTTCATTTCGAGGAGGTGAACGCACTGTGCGCCGTAACGATCGGCAACCCGCGGGGCAAGTTTCTGGAGCTTCCATGAATATGCATTCACGCGAAGTTGTTTCAAAGTCTCATATGCCTTCTGCGGAGGAAAGGGCTTAATTTAAACTGAGCCGTTAGCGGGGCACGATACCTCCCGCATAGCAGAAGCTTTCAAGACGCTATCATCGACTCCTCGGAGTGTTCCTTAGACGTGCCCTCAAACTTCAAAATGCACCAGAAAGTGTATGTTATTCATGAGCCTTCCCTTAGTCATCCCTACATGTCTTTGTCTCCATCAAACAAGTGCTTTCATTTTGTCTCAGAGTAATGAAAAAAGCTTTCGTGACGTTTGATCAGTACTGATCTCAACTATATCCTAACTCCAAAGAATTAGTGTAGGAACAATTTGAGCACAAGTGATTTTCTCTCTCTTCACAAACAGGTCGAACGCACGGATATGTATTTAAATATTCACTGCACCCTAGTACCACGCAGTCTTTCGCTTTAAGTCGATCCTCTCTTAGAAAGTAAAAATGTTCTTTTTGAATCAACAGACAATTTGCAGGGAAAAGTTTCCAAGGAACTTCAACTCTCTCCCTGAAAACGTGTAATAGTGTATTTTTCACGAGAATCCGCATATCGTTCAAATAATGTTTGTTGAGATTCTTTGATCTTATACGTATAAAATTAGACAATACAGTAAGAAACAAAGTTCGGCGATTTCCTACTTCCTACACACCTGAAATATTCATCGACTCTCCAAAGTTTTAGTTGGCGGGAAGTGTTGAATCCCCGAATAAAAGTTTCGACGTGTCGCCAAGAGGTCAAAGGAGGAGCTTTGTCTCTGTTTCTATGATGTTAGTTGGCCTATAAGCTTTGGAAAATAGGCCATTGTGGCATTTGGGAGCTACAAAGTACCAAATTACGCTATGAAAGACCGACTTATATGTATACATTGCTGAAGAGCAGGTAAAAAAAGAATTCAAACGTTAACCGCAAAGTTGTTAAACCACAGAGTCGAGTTTTTAAGTTTTAAAATTCCTCCGTTGAGCCTTTGTCACCGCAGCACTAGTGAACAATTGCAAACGAGAAGCAGCTCATGAGCTCTCCATTGATCTTAGCACGTGAATGAATTTACATTCTACATCTCTCTGATCTAATCACACTACCTGACAGCATAATTTCCCCTACAATGAAAGTTTTGCCGCTTAAGTAGTCGCAGGAAATAGTTAGATTGAATTTCAGGTCTCCCGCGCATTTCCGTCGGGATAGGGGAGGTAAGCAGGAAAGTGAGACGGACCCATGGCGAGAGCTTTCCATCAAAAACTTTGATCACTGGCAAACTTCCGGAATGAAAAGTGCAGGAACGCCACTCCCTTACGTTTGACAAAAGACCTCGATTGAGAAGAAAGTTGCTTTTAGCCGCAAGATTCTCGGTTTAATAAAATTTACTAAAAAATCATGGAATCTTTCATCTAAGTATGTACATATTAAATCCAGCTTTTACGTTTTTACATTTAATTGGAAATTCAAAGGGGGGGGGGATATTCTCATAACCATTTAAAGTTTTACTTCATTAGTAAATTGAAATTTCATCCACTTTCACCTGATCTATGGCAATACTTACTTAGCTATATGTGCGTCAGCAAGATAGCCGAGAGGAAATTTCAATGGCTCATCAAGGATGGGATAGGTTTTTGTACGGCTTAGCGGTGATCTATCTTTGGAACGTGATAAATGGCTCCTCTGGATATAATTCCTCGCAGCGGAGCTGTCTCACACATTAAACACAGACTAGGATTTACGACTTAATTCCCTCGACGGAGTTAGGAATGGAGCGTGAAGAACTCAAAGAAGAAATAATAAAAGGCGAACACAGTTTTTGTGCAATGAAGATTCGACGAATCGACTGAATAAAAGTTGATTTACAAAAACTAATCGAGACAAATGCTGCCATAAAATATCCCTGGAATCTAAATACAAATTATTGTTGATTAAAAAATATCAATCAAAATTGTGAGATTACGGCGCGGCTTTCAGAACCGAAACTTTCTTTTCGGTGCTGCTCCAGCTATAGAAAAAAACTCTCCGGGGATCATTTCACAGCTTCAAATACTACAAAACTTGTTTATTATTAAATTTTTAAGTAAGTGACTTCTTGGTTTCGAGCCAAAGGAACAACTTATAAAGCCATTTACGAAGAGGTCTGTTGTGACGTGCCGAAAGTTTTGCAGCCGTAATTAATAGGTCAGGGTTCTGAGGCTCCAACGTGTGACACTCTCACATTCTCACCTCTACATCTACTTTTGCACTAACTTTGTACTTTAGTTTCCGGATTAGTGGGATACAGAATCGTATTCTAACGAGGGGTCTGTCATGAAATTTGATCCTTTGTTATATCAAGTTTGCATACATTGGTATAGTAGCTAATCTCTATTCAACGTTGTCTCATAGCACTATTAAATTGAGCAAAGAATCAAAATATTCATGACCGACTCAAAGGTGTGAAAACAAGGCGGATGAGGATTGATGACAACCTAAAAGCGTATGCATCTTGTCAAATATTTACCCTGGTAAAAATTGGCAGTAGAGTCTGTGTTCCAAAATACCATAGACCTACAGCCGACTGTAAGATTTCCAATAGCTTCTGTAGCCGGCTGTACAATTTCTTATAGCCTTTTATAGCCGATGGTGATTAAGCAACAGCCAGACGATAAAGTTTATGCTAAACGTTACTAATTACGGATGTAGGACTTAGTGAGGTTTTGGACTACCACTTTTTTTTTTGGCCGTAGTATCTTGATTCATTTTGCGTGGAAAGCTCCGTACTTTTGAAGGATGCCTGCCATTCCTAATATGTTGGAGCGCCTTCAATTTCGTACGATTCTGTGCAATACCTCTGGTGTGAAATAGTTGCTTCAAGCGCCGTGGTGCGCTTCGGCAGGCGGGCAGCCAGCGCAAAACGCGCATTGGCGCCTACAAACCTAACAGGGATACTTCACGCATTGCGCAATGCGTGAAGTATTCCTGTTAGGTTTGTAGGCGCCAGTGCGCCGCCGCTCCGCTTTGTGTTAGGCTCTAATATTTAATCTCGTGGAGTCAGCGTTGTTCAACTCATGACTTTGAAATGTTTGCACACTGTGTATGGATTATTCTCATTTTAATTGATGAAAACAAATATGTAGTAAAGGAAAATATAATGTGCGTTTTGTAAATATTATGGTGATTCCGTACAAACTTAAGGATTTACAAAGCACACGAATTTCTACATAAGTTTCTTATAGCCTTATATAGCCGATGGCGAAAAAGCAACAGCCAGGCGATGAAGTTTAAAACCCGGCGACAGGAAGTATAGCCCGTCTGTTTAATTTTTTATCCCTTCGTGTAGCCCGCCGGCCGTATGATTTTTTCCACTTTCTACAGCCAGCTATATGATTTTCTATCGCCTTCTTCAGTCGGCTGTAAGAACTCCTATGGTATTTTGAAACGCAGTTCCTATCGCCAATTTTTACCAGGGTACGCACTCATTCAATACTATCGTCATTTGAAAGAGGAAAAAAAAATTAAAATTTAGGGATTGATCTTATTTGTTTTTGCTAGTCCACAGAAACGGATTATTGAATCCTAAATCCGTGATTACCTATATTCTTTTAATGATTACCTCATGCCAGATGAAGATTATTGATGAATGGGCCTGTGGCATGCAAGAGATACAGCCGCGCGAATAGACTTTTCAGAGGTTAAATGACACGAAAATTACGATGGTCACATTAAAAAAGTCTGAAATACACTCCTTGCTGCGCAAATTGCGTTGTTAGGAACGCGCTTTTTCAAATTTCCCGCGTCTGGGGGCAGTTTTCTAATCACCGGAAACGAGCAAACGGCGGGCTCGGTGATTTCCGGAAGATGCCGAGTCGTTGTTGTTGTTATTTTTTCCTTCAGTTTGTTTACAAACCCAACGTGATCTCCTATAGTGGTCCATATACGCTTTATGCGGTAACCAAATCGATCAACTTTTAAATATCCGACGCAATCCTTCTACATTTCATTTCACGATGATGTCACGAGCTCCGATTTTTTGGTTATGTTGTCAGTTTTAGTTGACCGGAAATAGCCGCGAGTTGCCGTTAATTGTTTCCGTTAGAAAACTGCCCTCAGACGCGGGAAATTTGAAAAAGCGCGTTCCTAACAACACAAATTGCGCAGTAAGGAGTGTATTTCAGACTTTTTTAATGTGACCATCGTAATTTTCGTGTCATTTAACCTCTATAAAGTCTATTCGCACGGCTGTATCTCTTGCATGCAACAGGCCCATTGTCATGAATTTATTGTTCCATAATGTAGTGCGTGATCGTAATTAATTACAAACTCACCGCAGGTAATCTCGGATTTTCGATTCTACGCCAAACTAGAAACTGGGGTGATAAATCAACAGACAAAGGCTAAAGAAGCCATAACGTCTTCTACAAACAATTGATCGTCTTCAAACGTTCAGTAGGATTCAAGCGAGTAAGCTATGAGGATTTAAAGGAAATTGAATTCGTAGATAAGCGTGCACTTGATTTGGTGATCTCTATGCGAACGACAGCCTTGAGGAAGGCAAGGCACGGCACATGAAGGGAAACCCAAAGAAGGAAATGAGCCATCAGCTTGCGAGTCATGCAAACCCATTATTTCAAACACAGGTTAATCAATTGCAAAATAACATATCGACGGTGAAACTACCAAATCACGTATCTCGGTTTGCGACGTCGCAGACTTCCTGTCATACTTTATTTCTTAAATGAAAAACTACTTAACGTCCAGTCTTGAAAATTTCTGTGATTTTTCCTCTTCGTGCGTAGAAAATTCCATGAAAATTTCAAGGAATGATATTGATTTGGTCTATTTCAAAAAATAAAATGCGAGCGTAGATTTTTAAACACCGCAAACGAGATACGTGGTTTGGTAGTTTCACCGTCGATATACTCAAAGCTTCTACAATTGACTGATCCATACGTGTATGTGGGCTCCTAAATGCAGATTGAGTCAACTCGTCAAATTTGACATGGGTGCGAATAGAATATTTCAATTAAATCTACAATAACACTAAAAAATCAATCATGAATATAAACTTCGAAGGATTTCACTTCATGCCACCTTTTATTCGAGCCCGGCGTTGCCAGATTGTGCGATAAATGTGAATATTTTACATGGGTTTGAACTGGAAAAAGTGCCGAAAAAGCAACTTATCTGACAACAATAGAGTTTCGTAGGGACGAGAAGCTGTCTTCCTAGGACTTTATAGACCTATTTGAAAGAAATCTTCATGGAATCGTCTCAACGGAGATTTCTCCAAACTTACCTGCACAAACAGAATAATTGAACTCATGTGAAATTACAATGATGGAGTTTTTTAGCCATCGTGCGTAAGAAGTTCAGCTTAAAGCTGTGAAGCTTGAGCTTCATGTATAATTGTCCGATGGTCATTTTTATCCCCTCGATTAAAAGCATCGGGATTATTTTCCCCAGAAAACCAAATGCAAAAAACCAAGATGCTTAGAAACTTAGGGAATGCTTGCCCCTCACGAGTCATAAAACTCAGAACTTTTGAAATTTTAAGTGGTTTGGCCGAATATTTGTACGTATTTCTGCCAAACGGAACTATGTGCATTAAGGCATGAGCCCTGAGGCCCATAAGAATAGATGCATAACAGGGCTCCCGTCATAATGTACATAGTTTCGTTTGGTAGAAACACGTCCATGTATTTTTTGAACATCGGAAAACTTCTCGTGAACCGATTCAAATAGAAACACACTAACCGCTAAATTTTTCACGTCCTGTCGAGGATTTTCGGTGAAATTGGTGACCAGAACAGCATCCAACCGCACTCAGCACATTAGGAGCTCTCTGCCCTGGCACTATGGATAATGCAATAACGCGCTGGAAGGCAAATACATTATGTCGCTTTATTATGCACCCGAAATTCCCGCGCGGGAGATAATTGAATATTATGACCCAGTGCTTCGCCATGCATTGGAAGACAACAATAACTGTATCCAATCATAAACCGCGGTGGGCACTCGTTCTTATGCGCTTCAAGGCTCACGCAAGCAGTCACTTGCTATTGTGTACTGCAACGCTCGGCATACCTCCACATCGGTCAGAATCGATCCGCTTCTCCTCTTCGATAGAACCCACGCGTCCGAGCTCAACTATCGAATTCAATCGATTTTTAAATAAAACTCTCTTCTTGCTTATTTATAATGCTAGCGTGGCAAAATCTAATTATTTGCTCTCTGAGTCGTTCGATGCTGTTGCAAATCGGCTCGGAATGGAATCGGCAATGAGTCAGTTACACGTATCATAAAATCAAATTGCTGTTGCTGAGTTTTACTGATAGGTTTGAAATAATGATAGAGCCGTCACGTTAAATTTTATTACGACCAATCACGGGGACGCTGCTTCATTTGAAGCGGTCGATGTATCAATGACATGGTCTTCCTTATCGGCTTACATTGAGAAGAAATAAGATTTAAATTAAGACAAACCACCATTCAAGTTTTATCTTAAAAGAATTCCGGGGACTTCAAAAAGAATTCCAATTATTAGTATCATATTTACATAAAAATACTTAAAGCAGGTACTCAAAAGAATGTATAATTCTTGTCACTATTATTCCTACAGTCTGCATTGCGGTAGTTATACCGACGGCGTAAGTCCAGAATCACATATATCGTTTGCGGTGTCTGAAAATATCCGCTTCTATAGGTAATTTTTTAAAGGAGAACAGATTGACATCATTCCTTGAAGTTTTCCCAGAATTTTCTTCGCACGGATAAGAAAAATCACGGCAGTTTTAAAGAATTGCCATTGTGTAGTTTTCCCTTTAGAGAATAAAGTATGACGGGAAGTCTGCGACGTCGTAAATCGAGTGATATTATTGCCGACTTAAACCATCAAATGTATTTTTTTGCCTTGTAGTTGTTTATTATTGCACATTCACTCTTAGTCTCCTCTTTAGACATGGATGCAGGTTGCGCATACGTACGTATTTTACAAAAGGTAATGAGGCGTGTTTGAAGTACGAGACTGCATAAGCTCAAAAGTTCCAGGTAAAATACCATCGATTATGAAACATTCCTGTGCGTGGATATAGTGAGATACAATGAATAGATTTTACTCGTTCTCCTGTGTTCGTTCCTGATTGTCAAAGGTGGATACGTATCGATTACCTGACGTTAACTGCGATGTGTTTACCTTGCGGTTATGAGCAGACCGATTCTCGAAATTGGCAACACTGAGTTCCGTACATTTCCATGCATGCACAACGAAGAAAAATATGTCACCAATTTGCCGGTCACGGAGTAGTTATCGATATTTTTTTAACCCAATTTACACACTGTCATCTCGGATTTAATTTAACCACACGACGTAGGTTTCAAATGAGCAAATTTACGAGGTAGAATAGTTCTATGCAATTAGTATATGGCGACTCAAATGTTCTGCACCTCAGCACGAGTTGAAACCTTCGAATTTTCCGGCAATTTTGTTTTTCAAGATCTGAGTTTGATCTCCCCTGAAAATAGGACCACGTTTCAAATCATCCACAAAACTAAATATGAAACCTATATGAGTCTATTGTGATGCACACTAAACTTTTGGGGGGATTTTTCTTGTATTCAGGTGCACTGAAGTTTACGTACGTCATCTACTTAGTTAGTCTACTGTTGAATGCCACTTCTTGAGACCTTACACTTTTGGACTCATATGTGCACGCTCCTACTCACACGCTGTTTACTTATTTTTCAGTTTCTGCAAATTCTCTATTGGATGTAAGTATACAAAAACCTCGTGTTTTATATCGACGTTTCAATAGAGTAGAATCATTTTGCGCAATGTGCATCCAATTTGATAATTTGTATTCTATTGTCGTTGTCATATCTCTTTGGTTATTGAAAGGTAACTGAACCTCGGAAGGTTATAGCAAAAAGAGAAAAAAAAAAACTATGGGGCTCTCCGGGCCACGAGTCAATCATCAATGGGCATTCAGATTATGGCAAGCATTTAGGCGCTGTCACCCTGCAATGTCAGAGCCGAAAAGATATGCGACCGGTAATGTATAGATTACATTTTCATGAGAGTTCCCATTCCCATATGCACAGGGCGGCTAAAACGGATCGATTGCAAATGCCAAAGAGTAAACAAAAGTAATTGGATCGTCCAAAATATCGCGGAGGTGTATTATATCGAGTGGTAGGATTGTAGGATGCACCACCTCTCACCAAAAATAATGTGCGATGCGTGTTGCATACCAATGAGGGAATGAAAATCGTTAGCGTGACGTGTACGTAGAGAGCAGAGACTCTAGTTTCTATTCGCAACCTCAAAATGGGAAGAGAATGTTACGGAAAAATTAATATTTCATTTTGTTTTATGCTGCTCTGTTATTTTACGTTCTGATCCGTTTTGCTTCTTATTTCTCCTTTCACTCTCTTTAGTCTAAGTTTGAAGTCCCGTTTTATACCGTTTTTGGAAACTCTCGAATGTTCAATTATATGGCGCTCTTCCTTAGAACGGCAGCACAGGACATCGACTAAACTAAGAAAACTAACAACTAAGGGAACTAAAAACTAAAAACTAAGGAACTAAAAACTAAGGAAAACTGTATCAAGACGAGAAAGTTGTTCGAACTAAAATTTTACCCGGCGTAATTAATGACTTCCCCGACGCAACAAGTATTATACTCATGGCAACCAGAGAGCGTTGCGGAAAACCGTTTCCTCGAGATAATGAACCCGCTTTTCCTGGGCGCGATCCGCAATTTTCATTAGGAAAGATTCGAACTCGATCTATCAAGCCAAACAATGGCCGCCTGAGTGGGGATCAAAATTCAAGGACACCCGACACCGCCGCTCCGGCTTTTCTGGGCTCCTGCCAGCGAGTGCCGGAGGGACTCAACAAGTTGTTTTTATTGTGCTCCTCTTTAAACGGTGTTTTAGACCGATAATACACCACCTTCTCCCTCTGACCCCCGCAGCTATGACAGAAAAGCCTTTGTGCTAAAGTGCCGAGCGAAAAATACAGAACTCAACTTGCAAACGATTCGAGTTACGTCGTTTATGCACAGCATGGCGGGGTGGTCCAAGCGGCTTTGCTGGAATGCTCATGCTTGAACAATGGAGACCCGCTATATTGTCGGGTTGGTGGAAAATTTGAGTCATTTTAAAGCGTGGAAACTGCGCTTTCATACCTAGCAGAACTGGCCGAGAAATAATTGTCATGCTCTTTCGTTCTTCACGTTGGCCCACACGGAGGAAAAAAACTTCTGCTCTTAAGGAACACTGAAGTTATCAGACTGCAGAAAACCGAATTCATCGGTCATGGGGGCCTAACATTAGTCTAAGAAACTGAAGTTCTCGTTCGGTATACTAGGTCTCGTATTTTTTACGTAAGATTTCGGTTGTTACAATAGAGGCTTGGTTTGTACGGACCAATAATTTCAGGTACCTGGACAGAAATTTCAGTGATCTCTATGGGCGGAAGTTCAATCCTTGTAATCGAAGTCAACGTCTCTGACTGTAGGACTTCGCTCCAAACGTAATATTTTCAGTAGAACTGCCGGATTAATTGAAGTTCAAAAAACAACTCCGCGACGGTGATATCCGGAAGTTTTTCAATTTACTTCGCGATCTTCTTTTGAGCAAGGCTTTTTATAATTTGAACGAGTTTCTAAACTCATCTGTTGAATAACGTTCTAACCACCAACTAATGTACAGTTGTAATTTATATTTTTAATTATTGTATAGTGTTTCTTGACATGTGCCATAGCCCTAATTATGGGGCTCCCATGTACAAAGTTTTAAAAGAAAAAGAAAAGAAGTTTCAATTTTAAATATTAGCCCAACGTTACGACCTAAGATTTAGCATAATTTGAATTTGAATTCGACTGTTCTCGTGCTTCCAGTAGCGGAGGAAAAAGGGGCTTGGGGCAAGTCAATTGAAATACCCATAACCATGATAGCATGACATTTCATGCCTCGGAACAAGAGCTAAATTCGACTGTTGAGGTGCACTGAAGCCATTGCGTTTTAGTATGCTCTCTTTTGGAGGAGAAGTCTCAGACGATAATGTTATGTTCAAGGAAAGGGCCTCATTTTCCTGTAATAGCTAGCCACACTCGATCAGAAAAAAATGGGAACACCTTTCCTACAGTCGATAGTGTTTTTTTTTTTTTTTTTTTTTTTTTTTTTTTTTTTTTTTTNTTTTTTTTTTTTTTTTTTTTTTTTTTTTTTTTAAACTGCATTGCAGTCTGGAAGAATCAAACCAGATGATCCTTTGCAATGCTTTCTGCCTTCGAATGCAATCTAAAGATTGCTGTTTGCACAGCTCAAAAAGAAATTCACACAATGAAAGAGGAAGGAAAGAAACGTTAATCCAGATTAATGGATGGGAGCAGTTCCAATGCTTAATGGAAAGTCAGGATTCCTCCTCAAAGACTATGGACCCCGTCGGACGAGGCTGGGAACACCTGCAGACTGCGCAGAGCCTATCGAGCTGTGCTGCCGACCAGGAAAATTATTACCATCACATTAATGATGCTTTTCACCCTCTCGCTGAGGAGAATCACCGTGAGAGAAAATCGATAGATGCCGAATGGTTTCCGATAAGGTATCAATTTTTGGGTAAAGTTAGGATATTTTCTCTTAAGATTTGTACATACTTTAAATTGGACTGCGAATGAAATTTACTGTAAAATCGGGAGAAAACATAACTAATAACATAACTAAACATAATTTTTCCCTAAAAACTAGTATTTGATGAAATGAAATTTGGCAACGTCTAAAGGCACCTGCGGCGTTCTCCCTCAGCACAACTGCTCTCGCGGATCTCATTACAATAGTTGGCAATGCATTTCATACTACCATGCTAAGGGAAGGGAAAACGCCACATGAACATTCGAACGTTGCCAAATTTCCACCAATAAAATGTTCATTTTGAAAGAGCGTTATACATATTTGACTTTGAAATGTTTAGATAGTTCAGAGTGGACTGCGAACAATATTGTTTGAAAAATTGGAAGAAAATATTCATAACTCTCTCAATAAACTTGTTTTCTATTCAAAAGAAACTTGGCAACGCTTGGAGGCTCATACGGCGTTCTCCTTTAGCACCGCAGCACAGGATCTTGTGCCTGAACTTATCTCTGTTTGCTCGGAAGTAGAAAAGCATCGACGAATTTTCCTGCTTACTCACTTAATCTTCGACGTTCCCCTCTTGAGGTGTTGTATATGGTGCCCATATTTCGTGAGTATCTGGCAGGGAGGGTATAATAAAAATGGAGGTGAAGTGCGCTCTATGATACGCCCGAAGACTCCCCGGGGAACCGCCGCCATTGACCCAAGGCGGAGTCCCACCAAGTTCCTGGGTCGGGTCCCGATATCGATTTGCAGGGATTTGGAAGTCGGTCGTCTGGGTACGCTCAGATCGGGCATTAGTGCTGCCGTGCTCTGGAAAAACGCCGTATGAGCCTTCAAGCATTGCCAAATTTCCTTTGATAAAACGCGAATTTCCTGGTAAACTTATGAATATTTTCCTCCCAAGTTTTCAGATAATTCTGTTCGCAATTTCGTCTAGAAATTTTGAAAATTCAAAGGAAAAAGATTCATAACTTTCCTCGAAAATAAACATTTTATCGAAGGAAATTTGGCAACTCTCGAATGTTCATACGGCGATTTTCCTCAGCACGGCAGTGTAGGCGAAACACTTTGTCTTGCAGTCTAGTCTGATTAAATGGTTTTAGCGACAGCGAACCACTTGTACTAAAAAACACGAATCCAACATAATGTATTGATAAGGCGTGTTATTGATTCACATGTCAAGCCGGTTAGTTTGAATTTATAGAGGTTAGACTAAAGTGCATAAATGCACGGTTAAAATCTACCGATCTCAACGAAACTTGAAAATATTTTTTACGTCGATACACTCATTTTCTTTATGGACAACATCGTGAAGGGATTGTGCCATAAAATCAAATTGCACGTATAAAGGGTAGTCATTTGTAAGTTTGATGATTCCCACCCGTCAAGGAGCACGGAATACATAAACCTGAAATGGATATTTTGAAATTGGTGCAGCTGGAAAGTACGTTATGATATTAGATAAAAATGGTTATCCCTCATTTCATCAATTATTCAAAGTAAGATCGAGAAATATGATGTTGCGGATGTTTGATACGGATAGGTTAAATTCAATGCCTTTTTTTTTTTCAAATAAAATGCGGCATTCAAGATTCTTCTCTCTTGACAAAAAAAAAAGCCGATGGAATAAGACTCATCAGTTTCGCAAGCGATAGATATGTCAACGCTGAAATTGAGGGACAAAAAAGTGGTTAAAGCAACAGTCTTACTCGTATCCTTTATTTGCTTTACTCGAGATAGCTAATGGAAGTTACTCAGTCTCACTCTTATTTGGACGTATTTCTGCCAAACGGAACTATGTGCAGTATGACGTGAGCCCTGTTATGCATATATTCCTATGAGTCTCAGGGCTCATGTCTCAATGCACATAGTTCCGTTTAGTAGAAATACGCCCATTTGACGACAAAATTCCCCTACCTCGATCGTATCGATTGTTGTCATGGGAACGGAGTTCCCCATGATATTAGAATCGTTCCGTTGCTTTCGCTATGGGATTCCCTATACCTCTGCGACCTTGAGCGTTTCGCCCAGTCTCCGATTTTTGGTTGATTTTCCGATGTATCAAAAACCGTTGTATTTTTTAGCCAATCATGTCTCTACGTCAAGTTGTGTTGATTGCTAAAATTCGCTTTCAGCGAGTTTTTTTCCACCTTGAGATGTCGTGTCTGACTGGTAAATCTGCGCAGAACCACGAAGTTCCGTTTTTAGGCAAATTCTTTTTTTTGGGAGGTTCTGATTGGTTATTTTTCGCCATCAGTTTTCTGTTCGTTGGTGCAAAAGATCGCCTACCTCGTTGCTCTTGAGAAGCCGCCATTATCCCACCTCAAATTTTAAACATAGATATAAAGAAATAATAACCATCGTACAAGGTGGAAAATTGCTCTGGAGGACCCGTTACGGATATATGAGCCAAAATCAGAACTCGATTGATGGATTTAATCCATGAATACAGAAATATTGCCTGAGCTTACTGCCGCGATCGCAAATGCCTGTTGATATGAACCTCGTGACACATGACAGCATAGGTAAACAATGTCTCACAGAGTAATGCGGTTGATCCGTTGTGTCTTATCACGCCAGTGGCCGAACCGTTGAAATCTCAAGGACGTCTTTTGTGAAGCCCCGCTCAGCGTCCGAGATCACTTAAGTGTTCTCTTTTTCTCCATGCATATCTGAGCAGCGAAATAGCTCAAATGGCTGCGTTACCTTTCTGCCTCTGGGAGAGTGTCACTTTTTGTGCGAGCGGGGGTTCGAATCTCGTAGGGGACAGCTAATTTTTACTGGTTGTATTGAATGTTTTAGACCAATAATCTAACAATAATTAATACTTGGCAACTTAGGAAGCACATAGGTCCCTTATGATGCGTATTCGGGCATATGTGTAGAGTAAAAATATCATACGTAGGGTGTCCCAAAAGTACCGGGACTGGTTCTGTAACTTCAAAAGTAAGATAGATACAGACATGATTTTGGTCTCATTTTAAAGATCAACTCAATACCTATCGATTAAAACCAAGATCAGCTCAATCGAATAAAAATTGACCGAGTTATGACAATTTGAAATTAGTGAGGAAAGTTTACCCCTACGGTTTTTAGGAAGATTTTTCGCTTACCAGGATTCAAAAAGTTAATATTCGTATCCACTTTCCTCCGAATCTTCCATAACTTCCTTTTGCTTTTCAAAGTACCGTCCATCAAACCGGATGCACTTTTTCATGCGCTCTTGCCACTTATCCAACATTGTTTTCCTGAATTCTTCCTCTGGGATGGAGTTGAAGAAGTTTTGAATTGCATTCTGGATTTCGGTCTTCGATACGAATCTTCGTCCGCGAAGCTCCTTTTTAAGCGTAGGAAACATCCAAAAATCACATGGAGCCAAGTCAGGGCTATAAGGGGGATGAGGGATTGTTTCAACTCCATTTTTACTCATAAATTCACGTGTTAAGCTCGATGTGTGAGGCCGCGCATTGTCTTGATGGAGTATCCACGAAGCTTTCAAGTCCGACCGTTTCCGGGAAATGTGCATTCTCAACTCCTTTAGTACTTTGCAATAATACGCACTGTCAACTGTTGTGTTTGATGGTACAAAATGTTGATAAATGACACCTCGAAAATAAAAAAACACAATAAGCATCACTTTATCGGCCGACTTTTCGATTTACGGCGATGAAGAATCTTCCTTAAAAACCGTAGGCGTAAACTTTCCTCGCTGATTTCAAATTGCCATAACTCGGTCAATTTTTATCCGATTGAGCTGATCTTGGTTTTAATCGATAGGTATTGAGTTGATCTTTAAAATGAAATCAAGATCATGTCTGTATCTATCTTACTTTCGAAGTTACAGAACAAGTCCCGGTGCTTTTGGGACACCTTATGTATACTTTACGCCGAAAAAGCGAACCTGAAACTTAAATGCGTTAACTTCCGAAAACCATATATAATCCAACGAAAATAAATAATTGGTACATAACAGCTTTCTTGTATGCAAAGAAAATAATTAAAAATGTTAAAAAAGAGATGTCAACACAAAATTACATAGCCCCTTCAATTCAGAAGATACTACAAACGAACTGTACCTTAACATTTTCATATCCCAGAAGCTAACGTTCCCATGACGAATATTGCTATCGCTAGCGATTGCAAAATCCAACTTGTTGCTTTTTAGATTCGCCAAATTGTAAGAAAACCTTTTTTTTTTTTGGTTTAAAACAATTTATACCTCATCTTATTTGCCGCTGAATAAATGAGGAACTACTTTTGAGTACTGCTACTCTGATACGGCGAGGAAAAAGAAGAAAGAAAAGCACGTTCAGTTTAACGGGGAGGCGTCTTTTTTTGGAGCCTCCAACGACAAATAACGATCCTAAAACGTCCATTTTTAGCACGGATACTCTGCAAACCTACAGAATAATTTTGAATCGTGGATAAAAAATGTGAATTACAGCACACCGTTGATATTTAAAATTGAATTCAAAACGCGATGAAAGCTCAACAAGACTGACACCCGCCCACCTTTTCATCGCTTTTCGCCTTTCACCTTTGTTCACCGTCTAGCTGAAACCACTCGTGAAATGACATCTTACATCAAACGCGTATTCGAGTAATTTTATTCTGAAGCGAAAGAAAAAAGCGGTCTCATCCTATCTTGTAAGTCGTCGCCTCCTCACTTGAAAGAATCATCTGTGGATGCTGCCTGTAAAAGGATATGCAAGGAATAGAAACTCTTATACTTTTCTCACAAAACGTGAGATAGTGTCGAATTAACTCCCCTTTTTGTCATTATAACTATTGGATTTCGATAACAGATTGTTGGGTTCATGAGAAATTGTGAACTTCCAAAAACGTGATCGATGAATTTGTGAATTCTTTAAGAGCATAAAACGATGTCTCTAACATAACCAACACGAAGTAAGAGGATTTCAACCGAATCGACAAAACGCTTAAGAAGAATCATCTGATAATTATCACGGTATCCCTGTTAGTATGAATGTCAGTCAATTAGTGATGTTAAATTAGATATTTAATCAATCAAAATATATCAATATAGGTTTTCTTTTTGTGTTTGCATTGATCACCTCCTAGTGTACATTCAAAGTACATGTATTCATTACACTAGAGTAACATACAACTGATAATAATTTAACCATCCGATATTCATCCGAGCGGAAAAAACATTCATACAACCGTGTAAGAGAGATAAATGGCTTGTTTTTCGTGGTTTGGTTCACATCTGGCACCAAGTTTCACGAACATCGATCAAACAGGAGCCAATTTAGAATTTTAAGCCACATCTCTCATCTTGGATTCTCGACTTTTGAAAATTTGAGTTGAAAAAGTTTTCCGTGAAACATGCCACCTGGTACCAATTTTCACAAAAATCGTTTGAACAGGGGCCGCATATCGTATTCAGTAGGACTCCACACTGTGGAAAACGATGCCAGTCACTTTAAATACGTTGGTGCGCCTTCATTTTCGTCTGATACTGTGCAATACCTCCGAGGTGGAATAGTTGCTTGGATCGCCTTCAAAAGTGGCGCGTCGACTTGATGGCGATCACGATTACTGCCGATTTCACACTTTAGCGTTTGCGTTTTCCTATCACCGACGGTGAGATTACATTTATGCCTTAATTTGCAACGTTGCAAGTTTTCCACTGCCTATTTTATCCAGGTACAGCGATGTGAACACTTTAAAATCTGTTGTGATTTTTCGCGTTGTAAGATGAGAAATATTATGATAATGTTTCATTCAAGTCTACTTGTAGGCTTTTGTTAAGAATGAAAATATAACTGGACGTATTTATACAAAAAGGAACCATGTCACACTTAGGCACATAGGTCCTTTTAGCATAAATACGTCCAAGCATGAGTAGGAACTTGCCAAAAGGGTGAAAAGTAGTCGCTTCGGGGACTCTTGCAAGTTCAGGGAGGCAAATTCTATCGGCAACCCTCGCCCCTGAGCTAGTCCGCCTCTGGTTGACGTAAGATCAATTTTGAGTATGAGAAATTATTTCCTGGAATTTTATCTAAATTATGGAGGGATAAGTAAATCTTTCAAAAATGTCGGGGTTTTCTTCAATTAGCTTAAAAGAATTTACGAACCATACCAACAGCTCATTGGTTTTCTTATTTGTTTCAGGTAATCAAGATAATTGTCCACATCTGTCGCCTGTGAGTTTTAACTTCCTATTACTTTAAAAGCACTTTTCAAGAATATACTGTTTGTGCGTGGATTCTAAAATGGCTCCCTTTACGTAATAAAATCATCCGAATAATTTAGTAACAAAAAAACTAACCATTACGATACATGCATAACATACGCTTTGAATACTCACTTGCTCTTTAAAACACCCGTTTAAAAAGGTTCATTTGTTGTTGTCGTTGTTATTGTTGTTGTTTTTGTTGTTTATATGTTTTTGTTAAGCGCGAAAGTGCAATATCACATGAAGGTGGTCATTTAAAGCGCCGCATACAGTGGACAGCGTCAATTAGAGAGGTCGGACATGAAATTTTTGACTTAAACTGCAAATTTTTATGTTTATTTCGTCACATTTCAAAATTCTGGGGCGTTCTTCCTCAACAGGGCAGAATAGACCTTATTTGTAGTGATCATCTATTTGTGAAAGAAAAATACAAGCGTATTTTAAACGGAGTCACACTGACAGCGTCGCAAAACCATAGCTCATTATATCTCGTAACTCGTGACGAGGAACAAAGTTGCTTGTTTCTTCGTTTCTCTGATGTAAGGAAAGGAGTAACTCCACTTTGCTTTGAGCCTTAGAAAACATAGAAAACGAGCGAGAGGTTGCATCATTGTCAATATGCAATTACGTCCTTACGTCATAGGAAGAGTCGATTCTTACGACCTTATCTCGATTACCGACGCACGATCCTTTTCCAGCAAATATCAGAGGCGAGAAGTCGTGATTCGATTACTCGAGTTGGTAGGAACCCGTGGCAAATTCAGAGGAAAACTTACGCCTCATTCTTATTCGCTCGTGGAAAAGCAGCTCATTACAGGATGTCACAGAGCAGTGCATCTACAAAGACTCAATGACTTTAAAGTGCAGTTTCGTGATGCACTCGTGCCTTGGGACCGCCTTGAAATTGAGTAGGTAAGTTAGCAAAGGTGAGGAAGTGCAGTGGAGACGGGACTGGATTTCAAGAGTTTGTACATGGTGTCTTCCAGGACTTGCAGTTGGTGCGGGATGCTTCGCCCTTACACTCAGTAAATCTTGGGGGACAAAGAATACTTTCTTTCCATTTTGGAACAACTAATGAGATTTTGAAATTTTTAACTTTTAAAATATTTAATTCATTTTTCTTCTTCCGGAATGCACCAGCGATACATACTGAGAATTCAAATACAAACCTGTTATAAATTGTATTACAATTATCAATCCTATATAATATATCGCAAAATTTCAAAAGAAGGAGATTGGGATGTGACTCCAAATATTTAATCAACACTTTAATCCATTTTTTGGCAAATTCATACGTTGCTTGAAGCGGCGCGGCGGGCGAGGGCGACCAGCGTGACACGCGTATTGACGCCTACAAACCTAACAGGGATACTTCACGCATTGCGCAATGCGTGAAGTATCCCTGTTAGGTTTGTAGGCGCCAGTGCGCGAGTCGCGCTGACAGCACGCTTCGCTGTGCTGCTCCGATCTGCGTTGGGCTCTATAATATTTAAACTCACGGAGTCAGCGTTTGTCAACTCATGATCTTGAAGTGTTTGCACATTCTGCATTGATTATACACATTTAAATGGACAAAAAATATTTTGAAACTATTTTAATTTCAATATCGTCATGAAAATATTTTGTTAAAGGTGACAATATTTTCAAAATATTTTGTGTTAACTGGGTAATAATAAGGAAAAAGTGGCCTGAAAGGTCTCGTAGAAAATAAACACGTACACAAAGTACCAAGGTCACTTTTTTCTCATTACTTTATTATACATATACAAGAAAAAGCGTTAAATCCAGACCACCGTGAAATCAAAGGCGTGGCGTGCTCTGCGATATATCGATTGATCTGCCATTAAAGCCTATGGGAAAGGATCAGATAGGATGGGTGTCTGCAAGGAACACCTCAATAATCGATTCTTTGTCAAAGCTTCTAATGCGGAAATATCGAAAATCGATTATTCACGCCTCGCCACTGCGTGAAAGTTGTGTACTTCGAGCAACGCGTGCCATTTTTCAACCCTAACGAGAGGCGACACTTTTGACATTCGCGAAAAGTCCCTCACGGCCAGCAAACGATGCATCGTTGGGTGGGGAAACATGCGTAATTGGCGTGAGAGATACACTCGATGACGTGATTGGGGGAAGGAAGAGGAGGAGGCAAGGTGAATAATGAGGGTGTTCGGCGTAAATTGATGTCGGGCTGGTCCCAGCCGAAAACCCATTTGCGCGATATTGCAGCCATATATTAGAAAAATAACATCATACTATGACAGATTTTCCGAATATCAATTTAGGGCACAGAGATTGTTGCACATCTGCATCCATTCAAAATCATCTTTTTAGAAGCTTGTAATTCGTGTAGCCACATGAATTTGTCTCGCCACACAGCAATAGATGGAATATAAAGCCCTGTTTATACTGCACTCTCACGGCTTGAGATGCAACTCAGCTTCATCTAATCCGCATATCGACGGTGAAACTACCAAACCACGTATCTCGGTTTGCGACGTCGCAGACTTCCTGTCATACTTTATTTTTTAAATGAAAAACTACTTAATATCCAGTCTTGAAAATGTCTGTGATTTTTTCTCTTTGTGCGGAGAAAATTCCGTGAAAATTTCAAGGAATGATATTGATTTGATCTACTTCAAAAAAATAAAATGTGAGCGTAGATTTTTAAACACCGCAAACGAGATACGTGGTTTGGTAGTTTCACCGTCGATATATCCTTGCATATTGTGAGACAAACGTGCGATCGAAGAAGCATAAAAATGCTCCGAACAATACAAGCAAATTATATTTATTCCGATGATGATTACTGCCTTGAATAAGCGATGCAGAGGAGACCATTCTTATAACACGGTTCGAAAAGACATTCAAATGCTCCTCGTTTGCTTTGGTTTAGAATGAGTGCGGTGTACCTAGTTTACGAGTTTTATCATTCGTGTATTGTATGTTGTCTTCATTTTGAAGTTTGTAAGGTCTTTGCGATGCATTGTTCCAAAATCTTAATGACTTCGTCTCCAACATTGGGCAAATTATGGTATTCAAGTCGTTACATAATTCATCGCGTTTTAAAGAAAAAAACGGTCAAGTGCTTGAAACGGAATGTAAATATACGTTGGATATCTAATTTTATTCACTTGAGACCTAATACAAATAAACTGACTTTCTGTTCGTATTTCTCTTAATGCACGCTCTATCGATAAAAATGAGTAAACCGAATCACACGCATTTGAGCCTTTACTGAATATGATATCCGAATAACTTTCCAGTCGACAAATCGCATCAGTATTTCTTGGTTGATTTGGATCAAGGGATGAGGACACAGTTAAAAATACAAGCGCTGAATCTCTATCTTTAAAAATTTTACTAATTCGACCGCAAAGTAATCCGTTGTATTTTTAATTCTTACGTCATTACTGTGATATGAAAGTAATTTAGTGTATAGGTAAATTTAAAAATTTGAACTGACATTTTCACCGTTGTTATCAATTAACGTTTTTGCTCTTTTTGAGCTTGGTTAAAAATCAGAATCAAATGCAATAATTCAGTTCTTTGCAAAACTGTGTAACAGCAAGAATGATAGCAGCGCCACTTTAACATTAAGCAATTGCGAGTGAGAAGGGTACATTCTTCTGAAGAGCAGGTAATTCGAATAAAGTAAACGAGTTCTATTTTCGAAAACTAAAGGGAAAAAAGAAAGAATTTTTTTTTTTTTTTTTGAATTTATAAATTATGGTCTCGTGAAATATGAAGAGGGGAGGGGAGGGGTGTGTTTGAAAAGCTTTAATGATGCACGCTGGCCTTTCATAAAAAAGGACTACCCTACATGGAAACATTTAAACGTCCACAGTGGCAATGCTTTGAGTTCATGACAATGGGTTTTTTCTCGTTAAATGTATCTAAAACGCCGATATATCACATGATTAACGTAATAATTGATTCAAACACAGAAAGAAAGTTCTACCAACTTGACAGAATTGCCACCAGAGGTCGGGGCTGTCACATTCTTATGAATTTCACAATGAAGTAGGACAGTTGCTTATCAAGTTAGAAGCACACCTGTATACTCCTAATGTACTCTTGTGAATCCCCTTGTAATTCACTCAGCTGCAGTTTTCATTTTCCGACCTCTTCGTAACTCTTGATGCTGCACTGTCACACCGCGGCAAAAGCACGCACTCGCACGGATTTACAATTGCAATTGCGCGGTTCTTGGTGGTGCTTTTTTCGCGCGGTAGGGCTGCACAGTACACACACCACTCGCACGGGGCTTATGTAAGCTCGCCATCAACTTGTTACGCGAGTCCGAGGGAAACTACGGGATGCCCGGGGAATTAGAGCAGCTTAATTGACCGAAACGAAACGAAGTCATTACAGTTTTTGCAGCTGGCTAATGCGCCCGACGACCGCCACCGTTGTCGCATCAAGCCGCGTTCCTCCCAAGTAGTGCGTACTTCCAGAATTTTTTGTGTGCTAACCCGCAACCTGATTTGCTACAACTTTTTGCCCGGTGCGACTGGGTCTCGTCTGTGTCATTTCGTCGCTTCTCTGACGTAAGAGCGTATCTCGGTTTTCACGTGAGCCCTGTTTCTCATATAAATCCATTCTTTCTGGGGCTCCTGCGGAAATCAAAATACGCCCTTACGCCAGGCCGAGGAGCGACGATTTCTCCCTTCAACCTTGTCCCCATCGCCCCTTTTTGCCATCTTGCCCCGTTATTGCAGTTTGAATGCACCGCTTGCCACAAAATAAGCGTGGTGCTTCGTTCCGCTGACTGTAATCCATCGTTTTGCGTGTCCGATCGTTTTGATCGATCGAGATGGATTCTATTTCTTTCTGGATGGATAACCGTTTTGCATACTCGAATAAAGAATTGAAGGCGAATCGGCTTTTCACAATGTTCGTTGTTGCAATGCAATGTTTACAATGACGTCTGAATGCCACTGTTCGTATTCGATGGATATCCATTTTGCATACCCCAAAAAAAGAAGGCGAACTAGCATTCGTAACGATCATACTTCCAATGTACGTTGGCGGTGACGAAGCAGCGAACAGTTTGAACAGAAGGGAGATTCGTTTTGCATGTGTAAAAAAGAAAATGGAGGTGGAAATGGTTAGTGACAAGAAAACACCCATGTTTACAAGATGTCACCTGAAACGAGCCGTCAAGCTTTGAATTCAATGAGAGTAATATGCGTCAAGTTCAGCAACCCCTAATATAAATACATTGATTTAATTTATTTTAAACCGCATAAAACGGTCAAAGCACACTTTTTAGAATAAAATCAGTCGAAATAAAAAAGAAAGTTCCATTGCGAAATCGTTCAATAGTTTCAAAACTCAAAATGAGGGTCTTGAAGAACAAAGCACTTAAGTGCATTTTTTGTTATTTCAAGAGGTACGTGGTTGAATTTTCGAAATTATATAGAGCCTTATGGCGGGGAGGAAGTCTAAAGTCACATTTTGATGCTTTGCCATTGGATTTAAGTTGTGAATTTTTCACAGAATACTTTCAAACTAGTTTTCGTTGAGTTCATGAATATCTCAATTTATTAAAAAAACTGTACTCATGTGCCTTGTCCTCCAAGCCCCTCAGATTGAGATTATATGAATTGTATTTATACCTACTCATTGGTTCAACTCAATTGGTTACTTTTTAGAAAACAGAGGAAAAATAAACCAGAAACAAACACAATTTCAGAAAATAAATGCTCATTCTCGTGCATTGACAACGTGGATGTAAATCTTATAAATTTATTTTACTGGGAGGCATACTTTAATGTGATGAAGTGGGAGAAGAGGTTTTTAATTAATTGAGATGAATAAAAAATGTTTGTGAGAGTCTCAGAACGATACTTTTTCATCTCCGCCACTTGAGTTCCAGACAAGACGCTTCAGGCAATTAGTCAACGGCGAGAAACAATCGTAAATTTCTCGTTTTTTTGTTTAGCAATGATTCAATTGTTATTGTTAGCAACGAATGCTTAAGCGTTTCACCTTACTAGGTCTCTCAGCCTTTCCATTTCGCTCTTCTATCATATTTCCATGTACTTTTTACTATAAAGTTTGGATAAGAAGGAAGGAAAGAGGGTTCCAGGACTTTATGTCCACTAAATTCATATGTCCACCGCCTTTATGTCCGAATAACAATATGCTGTTCGTAATTTCTATTAGTCGTCATTCGGGCGTTGCACCCATCCCGTTGCTCACAACGCCAGTACGTACTTTTACCATTTTTTGAATTTGAATGAAATTGATACACGAAACTTTGATACGATATCACAAGCTTGTTTTTTTTGGAGGTTATCAGCTCTGCCATACTTGTTTAAAAACAGAGATCAAGGAAGAAAGTCCGGAAGTAGTAACTGCTTTTTTCATATTTTTCAAACTTTCAATTTTGGTTAAAATGCTTACCACCCGATTTACTTTTTTTAATTAGTTACCTCATACTTAAAACTTTTACGGGAACTGCACGATTTAAAGAGTTGCAATTTTACGCTGGAAATTTAGATACTTCTTGAGCAATACTTTCCCTCCTAGTCCTTCATTTTCTATGGCAACGCATATCAGCTGAATTGACTATTAACAATAACCTTCAAAAGCGTTACCGAGCTTCTGCTATGCAATAGGTCCTTTCGAACACACATTCGATTATATTGGGCCTACCGTGGTATGTAAATACTGTGGACATAAAATACTGTGGCCGTAAGTGTGGTGGACATTAACTTTTTGGACATTCAAAATGGACATAAAAGCGGTGGACATACGAATTAGTGGACATAAAGTCCGTGAACCGGAAAGAGTGGATATTGAAAAATCGAGATGTAGAGGTTGCTTATGCCTACAATAAGAAGGTGATTCTCAAAGCGGGAGAGTTTGGCAATGTGAAAAAAAAGTAAGTCTATGTGAAATTATGACAGAGTTTCAAGAAATTTGGAAGAAAGATGCTGAAAAAATTTGGGCTAAATTTTGCTATTAGGAACTTGAATGTCTGGCTTATGTCAGAAACAGCACATGTGACATAAGTTTTCCTATGCAGATAGGTGCTTTTATACATGAGCCTGAAATTGTAGTTCCTAATTTCAAAATGTAGTTCATGAACTCACCATAAGCCTCTTGCGATGACTGGATGAGAGACGAAACATTCGCTGCACCAAAACCTGGTAAAGTACCAAAAATGAGTCAAAATCACTTGGAATTTCATTAGATGGTTTCCTCATACATATATATACTTTGAATGAGTTTAAAAATGTTCAACCAAATCAAATCAGTTTAGTTATGTTGCCAAACAACAATGAGAGTAAAAAAAAACGTTCGTTTTTCTGTGAGTTACATTGACAAAATAAATCTTTAGCTTGAAAATTTGGATCGCATAGGTGATAGTCCAGTACGCTAGTCATCCCCAAGTTCCACTGTCTGATGACGTCGAGAGAAACAAGAGTACACTATGGTTCAGCAGGTCACCTCCTTCATCCTCAGATGTCTTACAGTGACCTACGGTTTCGGTCAATATACAGCCAAAAATTTGGTCGACCAACCGAGTCCTTCTGGTTTATCTGGCCGCAAAAAAGTAGCAGAAAGTAACCCAAAGCAAGCAAAGACACGGACATGTTTAACCGTGTACCGGAGGGTACAGGGGGCTTGGACCCCCCCCCCCTTAGCCTCGTTAATTTTACCTTTTTTTGACTTTTGGAGGGCAGAATAAAATATTATCAGGGACGTACGCAAAATAATGTAAATGGATCCCTCCCCTTTTGAATAATTCCTAGCTACGCCATTGCTCCAGATTCTTCCGCCGTACAAGCGAAACTCGATTTTTGCGGTGCCCGGGGGTTGTTTCCGAGTAGCGCGGCGTGAGAACTATTCTCAGCCGGACGAATAATACACATTAATCAAGGACCCGCACGAACGCGGCGAGGGAGAGGGAGGGGGCGCGGGGAGAAAAAAGGGTGAGAATACGGAGACACGACAGGATTGGAAGAGAATTATCACACAAGGACGAATCGCGGTGGAGGGGGAGGGGGAGTGTCCGGGGGTCGGTTACAAACAACTTCCGATTAATGAAGATTAAACTGTCTTGCGTACCACCCGGGGTTAAACCCGCGTGCCATCTTACTGTCAAATAAATACCGTGGAGGGAGGGGGAGGGTGTGAGCAACAGCGTGTGGCGAACGACCTCCTTCCCTGCGCTCCCCCCGCCGACCCCAAAGCTCGGATAACTGCCCCGAAAATTCGTGATTAAATTAGGGCCCGGGTGCCCTCTCAACCTCGTCTGAGTTCGTTTCCCGTTGGACGCGCGGGATTTTATTCTGAGCGGAACGGTGCGCCCTATCGATTCTCTTGCGATGAGTTAGTTGCGCTAATCATAGAATTGTGTTAAGATGGTTTCAGTGGAGTACCTGTACACGGGAGAGAATACAACTCACCGTGCTACTCGGAAACAACCCCCGGGCACCGCAAAAATCGAGTTTCGCTTGTATTGCCATCTCAATCCTTTGACTACAGAAAAAGTGTGCCGCTCTCTGATTGGTCGGCTATCGAGGAGCCCCAAGTTGGTCCAATGTTGACCAAACCCCACCCTCGCTCCTAGTTTGGCCTGATGTAAACAAACAAGATGACGACAAAGTTCTCTAAAAGTTCTAAACATGAATTTAGATGTGATGGAAATTTTTTTATATCCAACTTCTGAATTGTTCGGATCGAACTTTGATGGATATTTTTTCCGAATATTAACCTTTGAGTGTGATTACCATTCATATCTGAGCCGATAATACGTGTTCCTCTGGGTCGGGATTGCTTACATTGGGCCAAATTTGGATCCCCGCATGATAGCCTAAAACTGATGAACCCATCAGAGAGCGGAACAGATATGGCAATACTCTCCCATATATAGGTACTCTAGGTTTCAGTTCATTGCTCAGCAATGATTAATATGATATGCCCAAACTCAAAATTACGTCGTCTAATTTTAACGAAGATATCGCCATTGAAAGGCACGACGTGATAATGATGTCATCCATTGGTTTCATCAACCAGGGCAGAGATACAAATTTGCGGTGGTTGGTCAACGTTAAATCAGTAAAAAACGTAAAACATCTAGGCAGAAATATTTCTTGGAGCGGGGATTGATGGACAAAAATATTGTGTTGAGGGGCCGAATGATGAAATATTCTTAAAATCGCGAATACTAACAGTTTTCAAGCAACATAGGTCCATGGGAGGAGCTACGGCCTGCTTGGCTTTTCACACTTGACTACATTGATTCAAGCCTTTTTGTCTATTTTTTTCTGTTTTTAATGGTTTGCACTCCTCTCACATTCACTAACATCCTTGGCTTTTTCTGAGTTCGTGTTGGCTTGTTTAATGAGAATAGATTTTCACTGTAAAAACAAGATAGTCAAATATGACATGGTTTTTATTAGCAATTAATCAAAGCAGCTGAATTCAAAATTGTCTAGATTAGAAGAGGCAAAACTATCACGTGAAATTGTATTCAATGTGGTGAATGTCGTAGCTTATTCAGCTCTGCCTCATTAAAATTATTCAGCACTGACCTTATTTGTAATTATTTCTTAATGGTATCTCAACAAAGTTTAAATTCATTTAAACCTGGAACCCACCGGCTAAAATAATTTTACTTTTGCCTTGAGTAAGAATCTGGAGAGTCTGGGGTACTCCCAGTCGTCACAGGGAAAATAGATGGTTTGACTAAACTTGCTTCAAAACTTCCAGTGGCCGTCTCAAGGGACGCTCCAAGCGCTTGAAAAACCTCACTGTTGCCTGTGTAGGTTTTGAATAATTAGAATTTTTAGAGTTTTAATTGAAATGTGGTTGAAAAAAGTGTCAAGAAAAGAAATAAATGCAATAAAATACCTGGATTCAACTGTACAATTCTAATTGCTCTATCCACCAATGTTTTCATAATTTTTTTAAAGACCAATATGAGGGAATGAGATCCATATTAAGCGATGATCATAAACTTGAAAAAATCTGAAGATTTTACCATCATTCTCCTCCGAAAGCTACTTCGTATTTAAATGTTGACGTTGACCCTTTTTTTGTGCTTAGAGATGTTGCGGAAGTTCAATCTCAGTTATTCAGAGGAGTTACTAAGTCGGGAAGGTGGCGATATTAAAGTTAACGCTTTTGCCTAAGAAACTATTTCTTGATTTAGACGCATATCCTGGTGTTACTCACAAAACTTCACGATCATAACTGAATTTCCAAGCGAAATGAGCCAGAGGAAAGATACCCTTTCTGTGAAAACAATAAAATAACTTTGAAGGTGATTTTCTATCTTTTAAAACTATTTTCTCATCATGTCATATTTCCATCTATGTCCTTAAATTAGTCATTAAATCACGATTGTGAAGCAAGCAAAACCTATCAGTGACTACATTTATATCCTTTATAACCCTTTCGGTTAAACGTCAAAAAATAACGTAATCAGCAATTTCTGTTTGAATTTTTTTCTTTTATCTGGAAATAGGTAATCTACGCAACGAATTATTTTCGATTTATAGAGAATACTTTTGAAAACTAATGTCTGACTGAAATATTGAAATGTTGTTTCGTACTTAAGACTAAGTAATGCTGGACCCTTGTTGTTTTAGTTTTCGTTGTATTGTTCGGGCTATTTTTTCATTTTTTGATTTATAGGTGCATGAAATTAAAAAGCTAAGTTCACTTGACATCTATGTTACGCTCTGACTTTTGCACGGCCTTGGGGGCTTGGCTGAATTTTTTAGAAACTTACTCCGCCTTCTTGCACGCGAATGATGAAGAAGGGTTCCAACACGGACGAAATTCCGATTTTGTAAAAGCAAAGAAATGCTTAAGGCCTTGGTGTCAACTGGGTGAAAAGCTTTAGTTCATACCTTTTGTCGCAGCTCCTGTCGTGTCCTTTGAGTACGAAAACATGTAGACAGGTCCAAGCATAGTCTTCAGATGAAGCATAGAAACGGTGAAACAGTATGAATCACACAAAGTGAAAGTAATTAAGGTTACAATTGATTCTTAATTTTTATTTCCTCGGAATCCCTTGGAACCTTGTAGAACCAACTTTAAAGCAGATTAATCCTTCCTTTCTAATCTCATGTTTTCGAGTTTTTTCTGAATACTCAGGATCGAATTCGGACAAAATCAGTGGCACAAGTGGTGAAAGCGAAAATCCCTGCTAAACGCAAAAACTCCACTGTGATGGTCCTCTAACCAACCAACCAACCAACCAACCAAACCAACAAGGGATCGTCCGTAATATTTTACACGTCCGAATGAGAAAGCTCAAAGTACGGCTACGGTACATGAGGAAGTCGGAGTTGAGCTCAAGCTCTGAACGAAAGGAGCTTTTCATCTTCAAGTTTGCCCATCAAGAAACATGTTTTCTTTTTGATTCTCTCCGATGATACGAGGAGCATACATAGTTAGGCGGCGGATCATATCAAGGTCCTTTTACTTTTATTACTCGTCCCATAAAAAGTTGCGCTCTCACTTATCTCCACTCCTACAGTTTGTTCTTGCACGAACTTTTTCCCCTCCCTCGTAATCACTCCGTTGCCAAGTTTAACGGTAAACTCAATATTTCACATAGATTCGGACCTCGAGATCCCACCGTGAAATAACATTGCACACGGACCTTGAAGATATAGTTTTCTGATCATCACAAAGTTCAGGAATTTATGCGTTCAAGATTCCACACAGTCAAAAATATCGGTGTGCATTTCACTCTGGGGCCTATTTTGACCCCAGAAAATCCGAATAATATGAATGAGAAGTCGAACTCCGTAAGATTGGAGGTGACTGCGTAAAAAGGTTGGCTCCGTTTTACAGAGAAGAGATTCCTCATTTTTGGGGGGCAATGGGATCCACAGTGAAATGCATGTAGGATTTTACTCAGATAATGGTTTAATTTCAATAATCGTAAGATCTAATAATTGTAGCAAAACTATCATTCGTTTTCATCAATGTGACTAAATAACAATTTTTGCAATCATCCAATGAAATTAATTTTGATTGTGCACTGTAACACGGTTCCGCAAGTGCGTAAATGAACGTTGTGTTAAAACACCGTATGGACCCATATTTCCCGTATTAGAATGTTCCCTTTTTTCAAATAAGTCTTGAAAGGTAAATGAAGTAAGCACGTTGAGGTTAGGTTGCGGATTACTAATTCTCTATAGATCTCGATTAGTGCGACCCTCCCCCCTTCCATTCTCTTGGGAAAACAAAAATTATGTCATCTGCGCCAACAGATGAGAAAAATATACGTACCTGAAACGAGGTCTGACAGATATGGGAGCTAATATGTTTGTTACGTAGTATGTATTTATTAGACAATTTATTTGTATACATGTCAGCATATACAAGTTTATGAGGTTCTTAATATGCTATGTGAAAATAAACGCTGATGTGTATAATGGTATGTCAGTACGAGAAATACTAAGATCCTAATTTAAAGTATAATTTACAATGAAATTTTAAAAAGAAGGTCCACCGGAGGATTTCTTTTTTATAAAGTTGGCAACTTTGACACCACCCCTGCCGAACTTGCGCAAACAACCATTTAAATCGGTGGAGGGCCGTCGGGTCTCAGCTCGCAGCTTACAAGTTTTATGAGGCAACTTGCAAAGATTATCCGTCGGGCTGGAAGTGTCTATTAGGCACGCAGCTCATGTCTCGCCGACAAAATTTTCGCCAATCAACTCGAAATGAAACGAATCTCGGAGGAAATCTATCTTCCTGACAGTCTATTCAAACGAGGAGGGCGTACTTAACATTAAATTAGCGACCGGTCAAAATCAAATTATGGACCAATTAAATCGGGTAAATAGGTTCAAGGTGACAGAAACGGGAGACATTTTTAGCGGAGTCCTGTCTAGAAATATCTATTGTTTCATTTTTATTATATGGACTTACTGATTTTTAATGTACTCCTGTAGCCCTTGAAGCACCACTGCAAAAATGACGAACGGAACCACCACAACATGGAATTAGATCAAGAGATAGGATGCGCGTTGAGGACGGCGCAGAGATACAACTATTCGTGTTTGATGGATGTCCGTGTTGCATCGGCAAAATTGAAGGCGCTATGACGCGAGGCGTAAACTCTCAATGCTTCCCCCTGTGCTGCTAATCAGTAGTCGCTCAGATTTGGGAGAACAGTTTAAAAACGAGACCCACTTACTTACGTGTTTCCTATCCTTGGCTGCGTTTGACACTCAATTCATCCCCTTTTTTTTTCACTTTGCAAGCTCCGAGTCAATTTTGGGCATCATCTAAGGGTCAAATAATTGATATAGGCACTACTTGCTCAAAGCACTTGAAGTTGTGTTGTATGGGCTTTTTTGAAATAAAAAAGTTAAGCGATGATATGTGTATTGGCGGCACTTTTCAGTTGTTTGGGTCTACCAAAAATAACGATAAAAACGTTTTGGAAGACGTCATTAGGTAAAAGACAGGTTATGAAGCTCCATTCTGAGTAGTATAGATATTTTTAAACAGTTAAGATCAGTTAGTCATGAAAAATATGCATGGTGCAGATGATACTGTACTGAGACGCGTAACTTGTTTGCGCTGTTTAAAAACATCTGCTCCCTCTTTACTCCATCAAGAAATAACAAATTAACACTATCCTTTATGAAATTGCCATAGTATGATCCTCACGCAGAGAAAACAAGTAAGGAAAGTATTCAAAAAATGACGTTCAGTGTTTTTCATGTAATTAAAGTATGGTCTGTAATCTGCTTCGTTGCAAAGCGAAATAAGTTTTTTCTACTTTCCCTGTTAATAAGTCGTTGTATAATGCAATATTTAGATAGAGTAAAGCAAAATAGTCTCACCTACATCGCAGTGTTTCAAAATCCCATTTCCTATTTAATTTTTTTTAAAGGAAGCCAACCGACATCCCCACTCAAAAATTGTCACAATTTCTCCTGCCTTGTGAGGGCTATTAAACCGCAAAATTTTAAGCAAAATGTTGCTTGGTTTCCTTTCAAATACTTAAAAGAGGAGATAAAATTTTGAAACAATTCAGATGTAATTGCTTTGCTTAATTTATAAATTTTAGACTTACTACCGACTAAAAGTATAGTACCACCAAATTTTGGTTGCGGGAACGGCTGCATGCTCTCTCGCTGCTCGATAACAACGCCGTGGTGAAAGGTCGATGAGCCTCGATCCAAATCTAATTAGGCTCATCTCCTTCATCACTGAACTTCCTCTCTCCCGCTCTAAGACAAACTCTTGAAATTGGGTTAAGATGAATCCACCAATCGATCGATGGCGACCCCCATCAGTCAGTTCCGCTTTTCAAGTCGTTGCCCGGGTGAATTTCAGAACACAGACGATAATATCGAAGGAGAGCAGTCCGATTCAGCGGTGGCAATCCTCGATGGTTGGCGACACTGTCTTTCCATTGAAACCAAATCGCGTATGAATGAAGTAGCTTGCATCGATATATTGCAGTTGTTTTGCACGTAGTTTTTTTAAAACTCTTCAAGAAATGAAATTTAAAAATATAAAATTGCCTAGTCCCCGACGTAAATAGCCTAGATGCTGATCGTCGTTAACTAAAAACAACTAGCTAACTATCAATATGGACGAAACCCGGTGTTGCCAACTAAATCACTTCGCCAATGGGGTTTAATGACCGCTTAAGAATTCATTTTTGGTATTAATTTTTTAATTTTTCCTACTTTCCTTTTAATTTTTTTTTAATTTTTTTTTTTTTTTTGATGGAGACTCAAGAGTATTAATATAGTTTTTAAATCATTTCCGTACGACTGCATATCGATGACGAGATTGCGAAAATGGGTATCTCGGTTGCGGTGTCTCAAAATCTCGGCTCCTATTTTTAGTTTTGAAGGAAGACCGAACCAAAATCATTGCTTAAAATTTTCACAGAATATTCTTCAAGTAGAGAAGAAAAATCACCGGAGTTTTCAAGAAATGACGTTTATTAGTTTAGAAAATTAAGTATGACGGGAGGTCTGAAACGCCGCAAACCCAGATACACATTTCTGCAGTTTCACCATCGATACGCAGAGTGACAAAATTAAGCAGCAACAATGTTATTAGAGAGCATTTAACGCTTGCTAGATTTCAAACGTTGAAAATCACAGCCAATAGTTCTTTTGTTTTGATTTTCCATCAAGCTTAAATCTAAACAAGTATCTAAGATGATGCGTTTCTGAACAAAAGCTAAAAGGCGCAAGGTTATCTCAAACTTTTCTCTGAGGCTCGCCCCTCGATTGTTGAGCGCTTCTGCTGAATCACCAATTTACCTTTCATTTTCCCGACTCAAGCCCTAATTTCCTGGCCTTTTATTGTCTCCCCCCTCTCTCCCTATGAGATGTCAGATTTAAGGTTAAATAACCATTCCAACTCAATTTACACTGAGAGTTGGTGGGCTTTCCGCTTTCTACCGACCTCGATCCTTCGAAGTGACGGTATGAGACTCTGGATCCCATTGCGAGCGTCAATTTCAGGATCAGCCACTCAGCGTGACAAAGGCCTCTTGAGCTTCAAATGCCTCAATTAGGTCCTGAAATAACAAAACCACCCTTGCCGTTGACAAAGTTGCCTTTTACCGATCAAAAAATTACATTTTCTCTCTTTCAACCCCGGTTATCGAATCAGAACCAATGAAAAAAAAAATTACATAGTGAAAGACATTTATAAAATGTGCGTTTTATAATTTCAATTTTGATACGTGTAAAGCTAATCATGTATTCTATATGTAAACGTTATTTATAAAAAAATGTATATTTTTGGTATTTACATTCATAAAAAATAGGAACGAATTGTTTCATGCAAGTGCAAGAAAATCTAAACTTCACAGCTAGATATAATGTCAAGAAATGTTGAACATGTTCAAGTAAAGCAAAATTAGTTGCAAATGGTGATGCAAGTCCGATAATTTTTATCAAACAGTAATTTCTTTTTTTAAATAATTCTCTTAAATAACAATGCTCAGTTTGAAGCGTCATAGCATACATCCGAATCATGAAATATTCACATTTTATGCATATATTATAATTTTTTCAATGAGTCAGCCTATGATTATGAATGTCTATAAATAAACGAACTAACTAACTAACTAATTGTCGGGTA
>NW_017557621.1:9619693-9735010 GCF_001854935.1 Bemisia tabaci
GGGGGGAGGGTGAAAAGGAAGGGAGACTGGAGAAGCGGCAACAGCGCGAAGTCGAGACGACATTCGGATGAGGGATGAGTGACGAGCAATACGCGTGTCTCTCAGGAGTCAGGCTATGACGCGACTCGACACAAACGCCGCTCCATCAGATTAATAAGCGTCAATTTGCAAAGTATCGATAACCCCTTGTTCCAACGTCGACGTCACGTCGCGTCATCGCGCGCCCGGTAGCCGCAGCTCCGTCCCGAAGCTCGGATGATTCGCGAAAAGCTCAGATTCCGAGGGAGCAGACGAGAATCCACGTTCAAGTGATCGCAGTCTAAGTGCGTGTATTTTTCATCGACGAAACCGCCTTCAGCGGACAGGGTAGGCAAAACGGGCTCCGTCGAGCACGTATAGTGGTATCACGCCCCGTTAGATTTTTGCGCGACTCTAACGCTCAGTAGATTCATTGAATCGACGTATGCGAAAATGTCCGATGTCCAAGATAGTGTTTCAGAATTTGAGTGGACAATTTCGTTGTAACGTAACGACACAAGATGGTTTAAGACGTTAGGGATGTAGAAAAATTTTATAAATAATCCCCTAAGTGTAATTAAACGTTTACAAATAAGAGATCGATCCTATTCATCAGTGTCGTGGGACAAAAGAACCCCACCGCCATTATGAAACCCTGCACTGGACAGCGAACGTTTTCGCAACTGATTTTAACGCTAGATTTTTTTCACTTTATGATGCAGTAGTTGCCGCCACAGCTTGCAAACCTTTCACCATTAATAGAGGTACCAATAATATTCGCACTTCAGCAGGCCGATCGGGACGGTGAGGTGGGGGCTGCATCGAACAACGTAACGTTAAAGAAAAACCCATGAAATCTGAATGCTTGGTTTGAGTGGGATAGAGGGACGGAAATGATGAAAGAGAAAATCTCTGATACGAAAAAATATAGCGTGCAATCGGCTTTGCCCCGTCAAATTATTCAAACGGGTTAGGGGTGGGAGGAAGGGTTCTCCCTAGCGTTTCTCTCCTTTTTGTGTACAAAAATTCCTCCATCCTATTCAGATTTATTTTTATTTAGGATAAACGAGAGAAGAAAGCGCTGAGTTTTCCCGAGTCTTTCGCAAGATTCAATATTTTTTTCTCTCTCGGTCTCTTCCTTTCCTACCCTCTTGGAGCGAAATAATGTAGAAAAAAGCTGTAGCCTTGATTTTCAGTGCCGTCTAATTTACGCGTGTAAAATGAGTAATCTTCTAAAATTTCTCTAGAAGATTTGATCTTAAATATCAAACATAACTACCTATGTGATTACCACTGCTTGTATGGACTTTTCTTGTGAACCTATGATACAAAGTTGAATTCCAAGACGAGCTCCGTTCTAAATGTTTATACATCAGCAGCGTGGCGTGATTTGCGATGTAATGATCGATGCAACATATAAACCTATGAAAAAAGATCGATGACAGGGTGTTTGCAGTGAACACCTTAATCGATTCTTTACCACAGCTTCAAATAGGGAAATATCGATAATCGATCGCCTCTGTTATATATCCTCATTTTCAAATAAGACCGTCGTTTGAACCAACAATAGACGCTATTAGTTCTTACATCACCACGGAGATTCTTCGGTCTAACGGATTGGATCCAAGCAATGACATAACTTTCTTCACTGCTACGGATGATAATCTTAATTCAGAGTTAGGTGACAAATTTTTCAGTATATGTATAAGCCTCCATTGCTTAGCTGTGGTAAAAAATTAGATATTGATCATTTGATGGAAATCTCAATCTACTGTCTGAGCGCATAACATGCTTGCCAGTGACTCAGCTCATTTATAAGTCAGTGGAAGGTGGAAAAAATAAGCTAGGTATCAGGAACCCGCACACAAAACTTTGTTAAAACTTGCACCCAAAACTCTGTTAAAATTCATAAAAAATTTAAATAATTTTTAAAAAACAACTCGCGTGCACGAGGTGTTTGATCATGACGTCGAGGTGTTTGATCATGACGTCGAATACGATGTAATTTATAGGATTAATACGTATACTTCATAGTTCATTTATAACACCACAACTTTGGTATTTATGATCACAGATTATTCTTGGCGTCTAAAACTGGAGCGTAATCATTAGTGAAATTTTGCAACGCGGATCGCCGCAGAATCTCCGCAGAAGTTGCGAGAACGATACAGGATTATTTGCGTTAACAAGCAAAGCTCTCAATTAACCGCGAATTCAATTAACAAGCTTTACTGGGTCGTGGAAGCTCAACTTATAATGTCTTTCGCTCGCGATCTTCAGTTAGCTCCAAATTGGTGTCGTGCTTATGGCAACTAAGAAGGAGATCCCGTCCACCTCTCAACCGCTTGTTTCTTCCAGAATACTGTCTCTTGAGAAGTGAAGAGCTCTTTTTGTAGAGACAATGTATTTTGGAGACTTTTCTAAGGTTATCTAAGGGGTCATTATGCAAAGCTAAAGAAGGAAGTAGGGGAAGTTAAGATTAAGTTATCAACACCAGAGCGTGGAGGAGTGTTTCAGAAACATTTTTGAACGACAAAAAATAAACAAATTATCAAATCAGATGGGAGTTATGGTGGTTTGGAATTTCCAGTTCAGGAACGTGGATTCTCATAAAATATTTTTTTTTAATTTCGTACCTGCCATATTAGCTATACAAAATAGCTGGATTAGTGCATCTACATTCTTTCTGTTAACATTGAAATTTACCAAGCTGGCTCAAAGCTGACCTTTTGGGATACGAGAGAGAGAGAGAGTTTTCCGTCGAAATCTCAAAGTCGGATTGTTGTATGTACTCAACAAAAATTGCTATTTGGAGCTATTGTAGACTAAAAGATCCTTCACAATGGGCAGCCACGGTTATTCTATTTAAATTTTGTAAGCGAAAAAATTGTAAAATTGTAGAAATAAAGTTACATTCCTATGAGTCCCATTGTTCAAAATGCAGTCTCTTTGTGCTAGCATGTTAGCACTCTATATTCAGAAAAAAGTTCCACATCAAATAATGAACCTCGGTTCATAATGAACATGAGTGCTTTGATTCAGGTAGCTAAAAATGTTACACACAGATTCCAGCCAGAGACTTCACTTACTCCATCCGAGAACTTTGGTCATCCAAACCGAAAACGTTTGGTGTTCAATACTGCCATGCCAAGTCAAAACACCGTATGGACATTCAGAGTTGCCAGATTTACCAGTATAAAACATATTTCTCCTTGAATTTTTCAAATATTTTAAATTGAATTGCAACAAAAATTGTCTGAAAAATTTGAAGAAAAAATAATCACAACTTTCCCTGTAAATTCTTATTTTAACAAGGAAAATCTGTCAATGCCCGAAGGCTAATGCGGCATTTTTCATCATCACGGCAAAATAGGAGCCAAAGTTTAGTTTCTATAACCAAAAAACGGTTCTTGGTGTATCCAAAATTTTGTGAAATCTTCCAAATATACTGCCTTGCTAAGGAAAAACGCCGTATAATCCTTCAGACGCTGTCAAGTTTCCTCCGATAAAAATCGAGATTACTCGGAAAATTGTGAATAATATGTTCCAAAAGTTTCAGAAAATTCTGTACGCAATTTAATTAAAATACCTGAAAATGTCAAAGGGGAAAATGCATGAATGTTTTCAAATATACATGTTAAATCAAAGGTAATTTGGCAACTCACGAATGTTCTTACGGCGTTCTTCCTTAGCACGGCAGTATAATGCACCATTCAGTTCAATGACAGCTCATCGTCTTTAACTGAGTCAACTGCAATCGCTGACCCTTTTCGACAGTTGTGAGGAAAAATACTCCTTTGTAATTCTAATATTTTGTCTTCCGTCGGAAGTGAATAAATAATTCGTCGGTCCTCCTTTCCGCACACCCTCACTAAGCCGGTGGAGTCACCGTGGGGATTTAAATGTCACTGTATGAAAATAAGGGAGTGTTGCTCCCCTCCCACCCGGGATCTCCGGAGGACAAAGCGCAGTCCTGCACTGATGGGCTAATATCTGCCGGCTCCAACGACGCGTCGCGAAGGGATGCGAGGACATCTCGGCCCCCCGAGTCAAAGCTCCTTGGAAATTGGGTCATCACCCCCTCCCCCCTCCACCGTAACCACCACCACTACCACCCGTCTGCGGAATGTCTTTGTTTTTCGCCCTTTGGCGGGCTAAGCCACAGCTCATGGCTTAACGTTGGTCTTAATTCGCGGTATTAAACGTGGCCGGGATGTCGGACTCACTCGGAAATCCGCGTGTTTTGCACTGATTTAAACGTATGAGCCAGTGGCGTGGCGTGAATTGCGATAAATCGAGTTTTATGCCGTTTAAATATATGGTAAAGAATCGATTATTAAGGTGTCCGCTGCAAACACCATGTTTATCGATCCTTTTCCATAGGTTTAAATGGCATAGCAATCGATATATCGCAAAGCACGCCACGCCACTGGATGAGCATGCGAGAATGAAACAATGTAGGGTTAGACACCGGCTATGGTCATCAAATACAGATTGAAATGGTGAGGCATAATAAATATTCACAGTAAGAAGAAGTAATCGACGTTTTGTGTTAATATGCGAAGTAGAGCACCAAGTAACCTAAACGCGCGGTTATTTTTCCTTTGGGTTACCTACATCAACCAAATCTTTTTTTTGAAAATTTGCAACCTCATTAAAAATCAGGCGTGAACCACATAGATCGAACCTGCATCTCTTTAGTGATAGTATAATTTGCTTGCCTTTCATAAATCGTGATTTCATAAATCACCTCTGATTGACATTAAGAGAAACAATAGTACATTAGATCAGCAGGACACTCCCTTCACCCCAGATGTCTCAGCGTAACCTGGAGTATCGGTAGATTTAACCAACAATTTAGTCAATCAACCAAGTCCTTTTGGTTGATCTGAAGAAAATGAAGTGTCTGAAATAGACCAGAGTGACCAGAAACACGGTTGTTTTTCTCCATGATGTGAAATTCTGCCGAAGTGTTAATTCGGAGGAACTATACTATTTCTGACTCTTTTTGGAAACAATGTATGGGATCCACAAGTAGCATAATGCAGATGGGTGAGTTTGTGGATGGAGTTTGCAAAATGTAAAGTTTATTTGTGCTATATTGGGCGCTTCGAGGGAAACGCAATGATTTTTGTTGGTATGTTGCAGGATAGCATGACTTAGCGATGGATTTTCTATCACCGGGCTGGTGTGGGAGGGGCCCTCAGGGACGGTGGTGGTGCATCGCATCATGTCTGTCCTGCTTCCTGTCCCTGGTTCTGGCCCAACCATTGCAGAGCTGCCCGGCTAATCAGGACATCTCACCTTGCGTCTGCACCGTCAAGAAGAACGGCCTTGACATACTCTGCGAGGTAATCTACCATCCCTTTCTTCACGTAAGAAAAAAAAAACCTCTCTGTGATAGACTTTCTCACAAATAGAAAGTTTTACTGATTGCGTATATCATACATGCAGGCTTCCCCTTATTCAAATATGGACACTCGAGGGATCGAACCACCAGATGGGTGGTCTTGCTGGGTTATTTTCTCTGAAACAAAGTCTCGTTTGATCCATTTCAGAGGGAAGACATAATTTTTCAAAGTCTAAAAAAAGGCTGACATTGCCTACATTATTTGCGTTGTGGGACCTGTGGACAAAGGGCGATCATCTTGAGGGCCTATAATTTTTATGCAAAGGTAGTTTTCGAAAAACTCTATCTACATTTGGGAGATTTAGAGAATAAAAGGAAGGAATCTCTTGCAGGGGGATATTTTTGTTTAGAAACTTTAAAAACATCTTAAAAATCAAATAAAAATTCACGTAGATTTTTTACGCACTCCCATAGTACGAAAGGATCAATATTTTGCTCATCTCTTATTTGACTTATAACAAATGTAGTAGAGCGACGTACGAGGAGCATAAGTTTAAGATTATACATGGTACAACGCAAAACCCTTGCAGGAAAGTTCTCCCTTGAGGAGCTTTTATAAAAGCGTAACTTTTCTGACGCAAAAGAGACTAGAATGAAGGTGGTGGAAAATGCTTAATTTTAACACTAATTACGTGAGAGAGGAAAGTAGTTTGCAAGCTGAGAGGAAAAGTATGCTTGTTAACACGGCAGGGAAGTAATGAAAGAGTCCGTATCCGCAAGAAATACGTCTCAACGCAGAGTGTTCACACGTTTCAACTCCTCTTAAAGAGCACCGCAATGGCTATATCACGAGTAACACCATAAAAATTTACTTCCTTTGAAATCAGTTTTTTTTTTGTTACTGTATGTTTCCAGTAATAAAAATCAATATTTTGACCTTTAAAGTAATTGTCTAAGGACGGTACTGAAAAAAGGGATGGCTTTACTCACTGTCAGTTCTAGCATAAATATGTGCATAACTGTTACTTAACCCTGCTTGCAAACAGTGCGTTTAAAAAAAGGAAAATTGAAAAAAAGAAAAAGGAAACTATATAGGGGAATCCCTGCTGTTTAAGATCACTGTCACCTTGGAAAAAAGTTCATTCACGGCAGAAGCAATTTGAATTTTCTTACATCTTTAAATAGACTGTGCTCATTCAGTTGGACAACGATATTCTTAATATAATTTTATAATTTTGTAAAATTTTAAAATATTAACTAAAGAATATTATGTTTTTATGTTCCGCGTTGACATTTAAAAGATATTTTTCAACCACACGTAGGTAACTCATTGAAAATTTTCAAAAACTAAGTTAAACATTAAAAGATATATTCTTAAAATACTGTAAAATTTTCTTTTCAAAGGTATTTATTTGAAACATAAGTAATATCAACCCTCAGATGCCCAAGCCGCGTCATATTGACTGGAGGCTTGCTAAAAAAACATGCTCTTCATGTTGTATGAGGCCGGTACATACGAGCTTAGATGTAGGTCTAAAAATACACCCCAAAAAAGAATCAGACATCAACTTGAAAAAGAAGAAAAAAATCAAATGTCAAAACACAACCGAAGATAGGGGAGGTGTAATCGGACCTCGTTTTTATAAACTTTTCCCCCTAATGTGAGCGACAACTGTTTGGCAGCAGAGCGGAGTATCACGAATTTACGCCTCGCGCCGTCGCGCCTTCAATTTTGCAGATGCAACACGGACATCCATCAAGCACGAATAGTTGTATCTCAGCGCCGTTATCAACGAGAGTGAATAGTTGTATCGTATCTTGGCGTTGTCATCAACGCGCGTTTGAGGAGTCCCATATTTTTAAATGTTCAGTAAGTTAAGGTTAAGTTTGCTCAATTATGTTATGGTGTGACTAAATCAATGATCATTTTGAGAGAGAAAGAAAAAATGCTTAGATGTCATTTAAGCACCCGTAAAGAGCTCGCGTCTAAAAATTGGTATTTTGGCGGGAGATGTGTCATGCCAGAGAAACTTTTCCTTTGACAACTACCCCTAGAAATCTCGACAAATATGACGGATGAGGAGGATGGGGTGAGAAATTGCCAGTATACATATGTTACCAAGAAGGTGGCAATTTAGGAAAAAAGAAGAAAAAAAATAACGATAACCGTGAAAAGCTTATAGAAATAACAAAATTGGTACTTAAAAAAGTATCAAAATCAATGCATTTAAAAACGAGTCAATTTGATCGGACTTTGGACCTAGCGTATGAAAAAAGTCTTGAGCATACAAATTAACATCTGAAAGCTGAAAAAGTTTTTAAAACTAAAATAACTTTAAATCTAAAATCATAGTACTGAATTTAGTTTTGCAATCTTCCCGCCTTTTTTCTAAATGTTTAGTTTGAGCCGAAGCGGGTGAGACCTTTCTCACATACCGAGTGCAGCAGCTCCGGACTAAAAAGTCACGCACAAGCTTCGTTTACGAAGTATGCACTTTACTTGCCACCGACCAAACTACCGGAGTTGCCGCTTCGGGCACATCTGCGCAAATTTTCCGCAAAAAATCCAGGACAAATTTGCATCACACCCGGCCGGAACGACAACCGTACGAGCACCGAGCTCACCCAGTTCCCCTGCGACAGAGGACAAAGTCTCTCCCGTAATTACCTCAACCTCTCTACTTACAGCGCAATTGCAGGCTCTTCGCCACCCCTCCCTCCTTCATTGTGACGTCATCGCTTTTCATTGACTTCCAGCGCAGTTGTGAAATATTCGAGGGTGAAGCATTTTCTAGCTCATTATTCCTGTGCCAAGGAAAATCGGACCTATTAGAGCGAAAGAAATATTTTCCGGACAGTTTTTCGTCGCGCGTAGGGAAACACGGGGAAAAAGTGACCTGCATCTACCGTTAAGAAAATTTCCTCAGAAAAGGGAGAAAAAGGTTAAGAAAATCGCCCAATTCAAGCAGAATTTGCTTTGTTTAAGAGAATTTTTTCTTAATGTTTGTTTCCAGAGATATTTCATATTGTAGGTAAAACAAGAATATGTATATTTGCTCAATCAATTAAGTCATGTCAAAAAATGGTATAGAGTTTAAAAAAGGCACTCCTGAAATCACTAAAAAATACATCCGAGTATCGTTACATTTATTTACATTCAAAGGAGGGCTTAATATACATTATTTTCAAACTTTGAGTCACCAGCATGACATGCTAAAATATTACATATCTTGAAATCATAGATATTACATATCTACCTCCTGAAACCACGTTTTATGAATTTAATAGTTCAGACAATCACAACGTGAGTTCAGTTTCTCAAGGCGTTTTTAGGGCTAAGTTTTTTCAAAACTACATTACGTACCAGGACTGACCAATATCTCGATTTTAAATTTCAGTATACTAAGGTCCGAAGTACTCTGACTCTATCCGTCGGTAATACACAAGAGTTACCTACCACCTTTCATTAAATGTTAAATATGAGTCATTTGAAAGAAATACTTGGCATTAGCCAGGCAGCTTGAAATTCCCTTTCCAGTGAGAAGCTGGCATCCTTTCTGGCCGTTCCTTTCGGCGACTATTTCACACTTCAAAAGATAGAGATTTGTCACCAATGCCATCAGTATACATCTTGCAAATAACGTGATACAGATATATCAGCAGGGTAACTTCTCGATGACCCAGCATCTGTTTGCATCATTAATTCGATGCCTCGAGATGCTAATAAGAGCCGTAAAGTCAATACCCGCATTGCCCGATGGATTACTTTATCAGCCAATACAACATCGAGTCGGTAGGGAAACCTCAAATTTTCTGCAAATATGGCATCCCTGATAATTTGATACCCGTGCGTCACAGCTTCGTTCGTTAGCGCGACAATTACCGTTCCGTGGTGGACTAAGAGGGCTGATCAATAACTTCAATTAGTAAGAAACGATAAACGGGGTGGATTGTTAACGTTCGTTCGGTTGACCTCACGGTAATTAAACTTGTTCGCGTGCCGTACGCAATTAAATGTATGTTAGGAGGGACGGGGACTCGGTTGACAAAGCTAGAACACACGCCTTGGAAATTATAATACAACTGCTCAATATTAAAATCTCGGTGCATGTGTGGTCGTAATGGATCAATCGCGCATGCCTTACCATCGCGGTTTGATTTTTGTATCTTATGAATAAAAAGGAAACAGGACGTAAGAATAGTTTTGGGTCCACACCATTCTGAGAGGTAGACAAAGCAGGGCAAAACAAAAAAATTAGAACGGAGATGTTGCATGTGTGAGGAATTTGCGATTTGACCGTTAACTCTTATGTAAAAGTTCGCGAGAAACACGATGGTGCCACTGGTTTCCTCTGAAATCAACTCCCGAGCTCACAAAAAAGCTCTCAAGTTGAGGCCAAAATGGAGGGGATATCCCACGCTATCCTGAGAGTCCACCTCTACATCAAGACGAACTCTCTATGCAAAGATAGGAGCAAATACATCGACAGGGCTGCCACTTTATTTGGGGACTCTAAAACTGAAATCACGGCAGCCCTGCTAATGTATTTGCTCCCTATCTTTGCATGGAGAGTTTGTCTTGATATAGAGGTGGACTTTCAGTATAGCGTGGGATATCCCCTCCATTTTTGCCTCAACTTGAGAGCTTTTTTGAGCTTGGGAGTTGATTTCAGAGAAAACTAGTGGCACCATCGTGTTTCTCACGAACTTTTACGCAAGAATCAACAGTCTAATTGCAAATTCCTCACACATGCAACATCTCCATTAGATTTTAAACCAATATAGTTTCAATACGTTTCAGTGCAAACCTGTAAGGAATGGAGTCAGAAGTGGATCCAGCAATGTGACAACACCGGCTTTCCTCCCTTCAAACCTATGTTAAATAATCGAATCTTGTCGGAGCACCTGGCCCCTCCAATAATCGATATATTTTCGTGGGTTTAAATGGAGAAAAAACAATGCTGCCGATTTGCTGGATCCGCCCATGAAAAGTGTTCATTAGAAGCATTAAACCAGTGCGCTACAGAAATTCTGTGGTCGAGTCTTGCTGACTCACCGGACTGTTCTGCCGTGCTGAGGAAAAAACGCCGTATGAACATTTGAGAGTTGCCAAATTTCCCGTAAAAAACATGTATTTAGGAGGAAATTATTCATATTTATCCTTGAAATTTTCAGGTATTTTAGATAGAATTGCGAAAACAACCGTCTGAAAATTTAACAGATAAAAATACAACACATTAATCCACGAAAGTGCAAAGTGGTCCATAAATAACGTCAGACACATTTCCCGAATTTTATGTGTGAGAATGTGCCTCCTATTTGGCAATTCCGTCTCTGCGTAAGATTCTTGAAAGTTTACGTGACGTAAGGGCTACGTGACTAGAGTCTGTTCACGTACATGACGTCATTGTGAGAGGGCGCCATTGCAATTACAGCCATACTCAATTACCGAACCGACCATGCCAAGAGGAGAGGGGTCTTAGGGGAGCGAAAAGATTTGCGATTCTGTTACAGAAAGAGCTTTTGACTTTTCGATCAGCGTAAAGCTCAGCTAAATAGTTTCGATCCGGGTTGCTCTACAGAAAAATAATATTGAATCAGTTTAGAATCATAAGGTACAAAATGGATTTTGGAATGAATGTCCTCTCCGGCAATGTAAGTAAATAGGTCTCGGTCTCACAATTTTATTATCTCTTACTTGAACATTAAAATGGATTTATGAAGTAACAAGTGCTGTACATGTAAGAATAAAAAGGATTGAAAATGGTGCAACTACAATTTGGATGAGTCAGAACTATTTTTTGGTTGGTTTTCTCCACAAAAGAGCTTATCTGCGCTTTTTTTCTAAGAGTGAATTCATTTAAAAATATTTTGCGCGAATTCACAAATCGCAATTTAATGTTGCGCGTTGTTTAAAAATTCTTGGTTATAAAATTGTCTTAAAAAATGTAATGTTTGTTTCAGAACACGAACTCGCATTTCATATCACAAACAATGGCCGTCTTGAAAGGCAAACAAAATGTAGTGATATACTACTTGAAGCTAAGGCATAATACGTTGCACAAGCTTCAGGGGTTCGTATTTTTAGGAATGGATATACGACACCTCACAATTCATAACAGCAGTCTAGCTGCAGTAGAAGAATCATCACTTAGTTCAATAGGTTAGTATCTTTTCACATTTTTCTACTTAAAACGGTAAGAATCCATATTAGGTTCTGCCCCAAAATTCAACTTGAGAAAGAATGAAAATCCAATGCTTTCGTCGAATGTGTGTATGTTCAATTATGTTTATGTATTGGAAAAATTATTATTCTAAACTTTTGACCCATATTTCCCATGGTGTGACCACTGAGTCAATTTGGGACTTGTTTCGATGTAGCGAATATGGGTATGACCTCTATTTAATTTTAACATTATCAATCTTGGAATGAACGATTTATGTTATCATCGGACTTAACGCTATTAGTAAATTGTACAACGGGACGTACAAGGCTAATTCATTCGGAAACTTTGACAGTTCACAAAGCCTGTTTCTCAGGAAAGAGCTGAGATGCGAACACGGCTACAAGGCACAGTGGCTGCTAGAAATGAGGTCGAATTTATGTCTCAGTGCACACCGATGCATGCGGTTTGATCGTTCAAAATCGACGTAAATGCAGTGTTGCTAAAATTGAAATTGTTCGTCGATATTTTGTTAGCTTTAGAAGAGTAGATTTTGATGTCATGATAATTGTGATGATGATTTTGGATGAATTCTTAAAAAAATCTGTTTCATCTCATGTCTTTCAAACAAGCTACGATGATGTAACTTGAAGCGCGTTTGATTCAGCCGAATCATCTAGCTTCAATCTGGTGTCTCTGATAAAAAATTGAGATCTTTGACAGAAAAAATGAATTAGGTATTACAGAAAAAAACTTCTCTCCTCGCTTCAAAGATCTGAGGAAAGTATCAAACCTGAACAGACGTCAGGTACTTCGAGATCTGCAACCCTGCCCTGCACTCTGATAGCTCTCTCTGCAAATATTAGAGGTGTATCAAGACTTCACTCTTCCAACCTTTGAGAGAACGCTTGAAACTTTTCAGATATAGATAGCAAGCGGGCTGAGAAGGGAAAGGGATCATCTCAAGCAACTTTCAAGTTGTTTGAGTCGTAAATGATATTTTTGCTACTCTTTGGACACGTAAATAAGACGAGAGTCTTCCGACGTTTCTACTTTTCTCGAGATAATAAGGAAAACGTTGGATTTTGACACCGGGAAAAGCTTCCTGTGTTGTAAATAATAATTTGGAAGATTTTAGATAGTGAGGGTTTTTATCTCATTTACAATTACAAGAGCCCCCTCCCATTTGGCTACTATGAAGCCTGACCCTGAAAGTCTCGCGCAGAAATGCTTTGGTGCAATATGAGCCTGGGCATTAATTCAAGCAGCGTACCTTAAACTATATTTTGTCAGCCGAAAAGTCATAAAAACCGACCGAGTGAATCTATAAATATAACTCAGAAAGAAATGAAAATCTTGGGTTTAAAGGCTCTCAGTAAAGATTTGTCATTTGTATAATGAGGAAAAAAAACCTAGCAGTGCTGGAGCTTTTCCGGCAAGATCAAGCATAAGGCAGAGGCATACGGCTAATTGGACAGCGTAGAGCAGAAAGAAAACAAGCCAAATCAGAAAGGAAACAAGCCACATCAGCTATTGCCAAATTTAATCGGTCGATTTGATTTTTTACAAGAGAACGTTTGTGCGGATTCCTTTGAAAATTTCAAGGGATTTACTTCACACTATGCAGAAAATTCACTGGAATTCGCACAAAAATCCGTAAAACCATTTTTATGTAAAAAGACAGAACTCCCAATTAAATTTGGCAATAGCTGATGTAGATGTGGCTTCGTTCCTTTCTGCTTAACGCGGTTCAATTTTTTAAATTATTTTGTGTTATGCACGGTGAATAAAAGAGTCAAAAATTCACAGAAGGTCTTAAGGGTTTATTCTGCTGGGTTTTATAATAGCATAGTAAAATATGAGAGGAACTCAGACGACAAGTTGGAATAAGGTTGCTTTCAGTTAAATCCAGCAGAGAGCAGAAAGGAAACAAGCCACATCAGAAAGGAAACAAGCCACATCAGCTATTGCCAAATTTAACTGGTCAATTCGATTTTTTACAAGAGAACGTTGGTGCGAATTCCTTTGAAAATTTCAAGGGATTTACTTCACACTTTGCAGAAAATTCACTGAAATTTGCACAAAAATCCGTACAACCGTTTTTATGTAAAAAGATAGAACTCCCAATTAAATTTGGTAATAGCTGATGTAGATGTGGCTTCGTTCCTCTCTGCTTAACGCGGTTCAATTTTTTAGATTCTTTTGTTTTATGCGTATTGAATAAAACAGTCAAAAATTCACAGGAAGTCTTAAGGCTTTATTCTGCTGGGTTTTATAACAGCATAGTAAAATATGAAAGGAACTCAGACGACAAGATGGAATAAGGCTGCTTTCAGTTAAATCCATTCAATTAAAGTGCTAAGTCTCCCCTCCCCTCCTCCGGAATCGTGTCGAGAATAACAGCGGATTTGAAAGGATGTATCCAAAAATCGACAACCACGCCGTGAACTCGAGGGCAGCCGGAAGTCGTGGAAAATCTCATCAAGATTTAAATTCCACACCAAGAGCGGATTGCCATTATCGGGAGCCCGATCGCATCTGTAACCCGGCGAGCTAGCTCCTTAATTTCATTTTTCCCCGACTTCCACCGCCTTTCCAATCAAATATTAATTGGAGCAACTGCAAGCGATAGCTAGGATAGTCCGCCCCCTCCGCAACCCCTCACGACTCGCTGGAAAAGCGGGAGGGTGGGTGGCGTCGTTCAGACAAATTGATTTCATCTTCCAATTATGGATTTTCTTTCGACAAGAAGCGCGGAGGGAATCGGAATCGGTTTGTTGAGTTTTGACGATAAACTTCATCGCCGTTAATGTGAGGTTAGGGTGGTTATAAACACTCATCTGGAGAGCCCACGCGGACAAAAAAGGCTTGGATTGTGTTCTGTGACCAAGATTGGTCACAGTCCCCTAGAGCGCACAATGTACGCTCTTTGTGAGTTTCAAAGTATCTTGACCTACAAAGACGATATATTTTAGAAACCTTACGCTGCCCGTTCTATGCGTCTCTTATCACAAATTGTCACTTCCAGCCAAATTATCACAAGCGCCATGCGACGTTTAAAAATTTCCGCCGCCATTATATTTTTTGTAGACAAATTGTTCAATGAAGCTGTCCAAAAATTTCACTGAATTTTCTTTGTGGCACATTAAGGCACAGCTGCATTTACATTGTAAGCATGCTTTTTTTAAGTTAAGGAGGAAAGAGGTAATGTTTGTGAACAGTAATTAATGACAGGGAAGCGTCGAGGGAAACGCATATCACCTGACAATAACTCATGCTCGAACGGACATACACCAGTGCCTTCAAACAGCAATGAACGCAACCATATCGTCACCTTCCGGCCAAAGTATCACAAGCGCCATCCGACGTTTCAAAATTTTCGCCGCCATTATATTTTTTACAGAGAAATTGTTCAACGAAGCTGTCCAAAAATTTCACTGAATTTTCTTTGTGCCACCGATAAACTTTTTAAATACATTCAACCAATAATTTCTTTGTAAAAAAGTTAAATGGCGGCGGATATTTTGGAACGTCGCATAGCGCTTGTGATACTTTGGCCGGACTGTGACGAAATATTGTCAAAATTATAACTTGCCTCACTCTGCGCAAGCAATATCCTCCCATTTTATCTTACCTTCCTGATGTACCGAGCGATAATGAAACAAATATTGCACTACCACTGAAAGAACATTAGTTGTGAGATATAAAGGCTGAACCCTGCAAAAATAGTAGTGGTGCTATTTTAATTTTGCCTGGATGTTTATTTTCACTATTATTTTACTTTCACCATACTTACGGTTTCCTCCGTGAGAGGTTTTTTTCTGGGCGCTATTGCCTAACAATATTTACAGTGATGATCGTGGCTGTGCTGTTGCAACATTTCAACCAATATCACTCAGCGATACTGCTGTGAATATTTTCGCACCATTCTGAAACTTTTTTTTTTTTTTTTTTTTTTTTTTTTTTTTTACAGATAAATTATTGGTTGAATCTGTTTGAAAATTTTATCCGCAGCACAAAGAAAATTTAGTGAAATTTCCGGACACATGTTTTGCTCGGAGATAACATTGTGAAAAGTTCAGTATATTCTAGACATAATTTACAATTCTCTTAGTCTCTATAGCGTCATACAGGACGGGAATCTCGTTAGAATTATGAACTGTAAGGTAGAGACGGACCGAATATATTTTAGAAAATTCGCTCTAAAAATCTGACAGTTGACTGGTAGCTAATTGTTGAGCAAAATTTAAAATGAAATTGGCGCAGTGATGACCACTGAATATTTGATTGAGCACTTCGCTATACAGATGAGTTTTTGCAGACCAATATTTTAACTCTTTGGTCATCTGTCATCATTAAATAGATCTGTACAATATCTTCCGAAAGGAACTTTTACACTACGGGGAAATATTGATGCCTAGTCCCAAGGATATATTGACTCGGAGCGGCGGCTTGAATAAAATGACAACAACGGACAAAAAGCCCTGTTACGCAACATCCATGAACAAACATTTTTCCACGCATTAGAGAGAAAGGAGAGAGAAGGCGATTCCGATAAGTGATAAAAAGGCGACTGATGGAAATTCACGGTTATTTGACTGCCATAACGCGCGAGCAGCGAATTTCACAATTCCCGAGTGTGGAAACGACCGCATTTTGAAGGCCGCGCCCGCCCGCTGGAAACGAATTTCGACTCCATGCCCACCCGCGCCGATCCCTTCGGAATTAACTTTGCGCGTGGCAATGGCAACTCGCCACAGACTGTACTGCCGCTTTTCGAATTATTATGACTATCCGACAGAGAATTTGCAGGTGTTTGAAGTTTGATGAATTTCGTGTTTAAGTGGAAACTACTGAGTGAACTGAACACGAGGATACCCTTGGTTCATGTATTGAACGATTCCTGGAGAAGGTATGACAAAATGATCCGATCTGCTAAAATACATGTGTTTGAATGAGAAATACCGGCAGATGACGTCACTAGGCGGTGCATTTTCTCTTTTTTAAATATATTTTTATACTATTTTCCATATCATGAAAACAAGTAAAAAAAAACAAAAAAACTGTGAAATCAGCTCCTTAAGCACTTTCAGAAAGATGAAGCAATAAAACATTTGCATGCAAATTTTCCATTCAAATTATGGTTTCAAAAATAAACTGACAACGGTGTTTAAATGTGTGATGAAGTCAGGCAAACTTTGCCTGAAAAAGTAAACGCAAAATTGTTTAGCTGAGACGGGTCGCATTTTAGGAAGAAAACTAGGCTCGGAATGGCTTTTTATTTAACTTTCGTTGAGTACTCCCCATACGCAGCCAAAATTTAGCAGGTACCTATATTATGAAAATACTATACCCTTCGAAGTCAAAGTATGATACGATGACGGTACTTCTTTTAATATCTTGGGAAAAATCAATATTCAGAATCTATGTTAATGTACACAATAATTCCGTTATTCCATCAATATAGAAATTATCGTCAGTAATTGAAATTTGATGCATTGAATTCGCAAAAAATGCAGTGCAGTGCTAGGAAATCAGATTGTGTTATCAGGAAATCAAATTATTTCTTTTAGACACGTCATACGCCAGAAAATTATTTATAGTTTGCAGATCTGACTTACTGCCAGGATTACACAGTTGCTAGAACATTATGTTAGATTTGTATATTTGTTATTATTTTCATCCAGCGTAGTGAAAAAGACAAAGACGACGGCAACATTAAGGCATGTTGACAACGTAGCAGCAGATTATAAGTTCGTTGCTCTGAAAATCCACCGCTGCTGTATCTCTTTATAATTTCGAGATATCTCGAAACGACTGAGGCGAATATTCCAGCTTTGAATGGAGATTTTCGGCGTAGGCCGTTTATTCAAGAAAATCCCATAGAAAGTATGACGTCGTAGCATCGACGAGTTTCTAAGGATTTATTCGAAGAAAATAAGACTTCAGTAAACGTTCTCTAACACCTGTATTTGAACCCCGCTCACATTTGTGTACATTCATTGTTTTGGTATCCCCATGAACCTTTGAATCAACAGCCACCCAAATGGCACTAATATGTCGCTTCAAAATTTACTTTCCGTCGAAATGGATTAGTGGCGAAGACGTTGCCATGATTCTGTCGAAGAATGATACTGATCTGGTATCGTATACTTATGGTTAAATGCTTACAGGGTGCTTCTCGATTCATGTATCTCCACTTTAGTGGATGAAGTGTTATAGATTAGAATGATCTTATTTTTAAGTTCATCTTCTTTTTTTGTCGGCCACATGTCTTTGAATTTTTCTAAATCACCAATAAGTGACAGCAGGGCCGGATTTACCTACTTGCCTACCACGGACCGCCTGTATTTAGCCGCCCCTTCTCATTCGTTTTGAAACATCGATACATTATCTAGTGAACTGAACGTGCCGGAAGAAGAGAGGTGCATAAGACGCGTTTACTCGTGTTGGGCACATTTTTTGTGAAAACTTTGTCAACACTAGCAAAAGTTCACGGAACTTTGCGCGAAAATTAAGTTCCGTAAACCTATCTCTGTGTGGACGAGGCCTCTCATGTATAAGAAGAGAACGAAACAATTATGAAAGAATAAACATGAATGTGGTTTAATGATTTTAATTTCCGCCACCGCGCCAACCACACTGTGTTTGGCACAATGCGTGAAGTATCCATACAGTCTTAAGGGCGCTATGCGTTTCACGCCGGCCGCTGCTGATCGCACTGTTTTTGACGCAATGCGTGAAGTATTCATGCAGTCTTGTAGGCACTGTGAGTTTCACGCTATAACCGCTAGCGCTGCTGACCGCACTACGTTTGACACAATGCGTAAAGTATTCATGGAGTCTTGTAGGCGCTAATATGTGTTTCATGCTGACCGGCGCGCCGAGGGCTTCTCCTTTCCATCTGAAGTCCTCGTCATCATTGCTCTCTGCGCCGCGCCGGCCGCTCTGGGTGAAATTGCGTGTTTGATTTCTCTCTCAACTAGACTAATGAAAGGCGATGTCTTTTGTATCACCAAAAGACGAACAAATTAGAAATTATATACCTTAACTCCCAGGAAATGAGAGATTTTTTCGCCTTTTCTCGTTTGTATTTTTTTTTTTTTCTGAATCAGATTTTTTTCTTGATACCTACGTTTGAGAAGATTACAACATTTGCCGCCCCCTTTGCCGCCATGGGCCGCAGCCCATGTGGCCACCCCCTAAATCCGACCCTGAGTGACAGGATTTTTAACTATTTACATTCTTGAAAATTTTAACCCAAAGAACGTAGATCTTCCCGAGGAAAAAAAATACAAACATAGGGAATTTGAGGGCTTAAAGTTATTGATTTATTATTAAAAAGCAAAATTTTACTTGGAGTGTTAAATATAAATCAATTAATTTGGTGTAATCATGATTTGTACAAAAGATTTTTTAGTTATTTGTTTTCTCCTCTTCGAAGTTCAATGATTCTGAGATTTTTGTAACATATCAGCGAAAAACGGAATATGTTTATCGGGGGGATGAATGTGGATGAGAAATGGGCGAATCACTGCGGAGAATTTGTAATTTAAAATAGGCTTAATCTCAGAATTAATCGCGAATTTTACTTTCTGTTACAGGAAAGAAATTGACACAACTGGACTTTTCACAAAACGTGCTGAGCCTAGTTCCTTCACCTGCACTCCACTACCTGCACCATCTGTTAATACTTAATTTAAATCATAACAAAATTAGTGCGATACATTCGAATGCGTTTGAGGGGCTTGACACGCTCGAAATTTTGACCATGTATGAAAATAAAATATTCATTATAGAGCCTGATGCATTCAAAGGACTAGACAAGTAAGTTTCTCTCATTCAATCTACATTCTGTAAAAATGAAGATTATATTTTTTACATATCATTGACATACAATCGTTTTTGTTGCTTCCGCAGATCTTTGCATATGTGTGTGCATGTATAATCATGAGTAAAAAAAAAATATTTAATTGAAATGTATACTTCATTTACATTCTCATTTATTTGATGCAAAACACCGTAATATGCCACGAGGCTTCATTTCATTTACCGACGTATTTGTTTTTAAAACGCATAAATGTACCATAACACGCCAATCTACTTTGCTTTTCACTTAAGAACTAACAGCATTAAAGAATTTAAGTACCGAAAATTTTTACGAGTTTTAAAGTTTTACATAAACAAACTTGTATGTAAGAAGGACTGTTAAATATTTTTATGTATAATTCGTGAAAGAAGAGGGGAAAAAGCTGGAGGAATGACCTGAATTTGTTGGTATTTTTTCTTTTTAAACATTTCACGGTATTTCCTCTTAGTCCGTCTATCACTTCTTTACGAGTTGGTATAAAAATTCTAGGAGACAAACTTCACGTCATACACCATTAAAATTGGAAAGTTTGTTTATTTTTTTTTCATTATTATGCATTGCACTCTTAGTAAGCGGCCAATTTTTAAATATGTGTGATATGGTGGGGAGTGAAATCTTTTTCTTTCCTTAAAAACCCAATGTAAATTCATTAAGCTTGCATAGATTTGAATTTTATGGACGAGTCCATGCAAAAAGGAACTATGCCCAAATTAATTATATTTAAAGGAACTTATGGGGTACATATAGGAGCTTGGTGCATCACACTTCTTTTTGTATTTAATTCGTTCGGTAATAGTTTATTCTTTTAGAATCACTGGAAAAAATCTTCATCTCTGAGCGTGTATCAGTGTAATCAGTGTGTAATATCAGTGTATATATAACCGTTATTTCAGAATAAAAATATTTCTTTGAGCTCGCCAGAAATTGAACTATACCTATATCGAACCAATATATCATATAAAAAGTAAAACAAATAATCAATATTGGCAAAGCCCCTATTATTGAGGTACATCAAGAGAGTGAAAAATAGTACATCCCGTAAGCCGAGGCCGAATTGTTGGAAGCTAATCCTAAAAGTAGTGAGCTTTGTAAGCTAACTCCAAGTTCAGAGTTCATGGAAGTCCCACGGGGAGTTGCGTGCCGGGACCGAAAGCTCGCTGCTTCAACTCTCCCCCATTATTTTCTATCGAGTAATTGTGTTCAGCGACCATTAGATTCTCATTACTTTGACTTATGCTGCTTTGCGCATTTTTTAGAAAAGTTTGATTTTGCCTAATTTTTTTTGGAAATTTATATGAATTTTCTGAAACTCGACATAAAAGGTTTATCGCAGTTACAGTATTCTGTGATGAGAATGGTATGTTTTATCGTGGACAGTTGGTTTTATGAGGGAGGAATATGGTACAATTAGGCAGATTCAATCCTATCCTACCTCTCTTCCTGCTGACCTCGGCTGATGGCTTTTGAGAAATTACGCGAAGGGCGGCAACGCTTTTATCTTACGTGGTAGTAAGCGCCATGGTCGAAAAATTCTGCCAAAATGCACGTGGATAATTGCGGCGACGATAGATCTCTTTACTTACTTACTCCAAAAACACATTGAGAGCCGTAAGTAAAAACGGCTTGACAAGCTTTCAATATCTAGGGGCAAAATTTTAATGCGTTATTTGAAATTTTCTAACTTTAAATTTTCTAGGAATTTGCAAATGTGTATGGATTTCAGAGCATCTTGAAGAAATGAATAAACACATTTTTTGACTTTAAGCTATCGAAATTCAAATGAAGAGTGTCACCAAGAGATTAAATATAATTAATACTTCAGACGTAATCAGTGGAATTATTTTCACTCTGAACTCTGTTTGCGAATTTCGGATCTATTATCCTCAGTTTCCAAAAATGAGCTGAAGTAAATTTGTTAATGAGCCTCTATTTTAATAAAGATCAACCAAGACGATTATTCCTTTCATGAATGCGAAAAAAAGGAAAGAGAAAGAGACCAAACACGCACATCACAAAGGTTTTCCAGGAACCGCGAGGAAATATTTTCACAGAGTAAAAGTATTTGCATTTTAATGGAGGCGAAATAAAAGCAAGTATAAAATTACAAAAAAAAAAGAAGATGAAATAAAAACAAACTGGGAACTCAGAAGAAATACACAGTTGTGGAACTTGCAAACGATCTGCAAAGCAGTCTTGCAGCGTTGATGGGAAAGTTTCGCCCCCTCAGCGCCGAATCGAATGGATTTTCACGGCGGCTGGCATCGGTGTGGTGAAGAAAAATAAAAAGGTTTAATCGTGGGAGCTTTCCAGCACGCCTTTTGATCACTTTTTGAAGAAAGTTTATTCCATTTTATTTACGTTAGGTTGATTTTCCTTGTTCGTGTCTAAATTTTCACCTCTGCGTGGAAATGAGCAGCAGCGCTTTGAAACTTGGGAGGCCGCGTTCGGTGGAGCAACAATTTAATCCATTCTGCTCTGTCTCCTCTTTCAGTTTTTAGACTCCGTAAAAATTTAAGAGCTTTATGGAACAGGAAAAGAGCGACTTATTTGACTTTTCCTGCGATACCAGTTCCGAACTTCGTAAGTTCCGTGGGGTAAACCTGTTTAAATAATTTGTACGTTCAGGAATAATTGAATTTATTTTATGGGTGCTTGAATTAAAGTAATTGAATTAAAACAAGAGACTCACAATCATGTATCATGCTGTCACAATCCATTCACTACCGGTTAAGGTGTTCTGAGAGATTTTTTCCATTGAAAGCTGTGAGACTGCTTTGCACATTGTTCGCAAGTTCCACAACGTTGTATTTTAACTTGTGTATAATGGACCAGTAGACAAGATACGAATTTCAGCATTCTGATACTCGTTCCATAACCAAAATTCCACGTAGAACACGATACGCAGAACAAAAATTACTGAAATCAACTCCTTACGAGGATATTTAATGATTCTTGATGCACGAATTCAAACCACCCGCTCATGAAAACTCAATGCTCTACGTGACTCACATCGCGCGCTAAACGGTATCATGACAGCCTCTGCGACATAAAAATCTGGCAACCTCAATCTTCACACTTTGGCTCAGCTATAGCAAGTTGTTCATAGTTTGAACAACACACGGTGGGAAATGAACATTGCTCGATTGAGAAGCTTGCTGAAACCGTTATAGTGCACGATTTGACTCACGTAGAGCTTTGAGTTTCTTATGAGCGGGCAGTTCAAATTCCTCGTAACCAATGTGAAATAAAAACGTTAGGTAATATCTTTGCTAGGAGTTGATTTCGGTAAATTTCGTTGCGCGAATCGTGTTCTACGAGAAATTCTTGTTAAGAAACGTGCAGCAGAATGCTTAAATGTGTACCTTGTCTAGTGGTCCATTAGTATGTAATTTTTATTTTATTTTATTTTTTTTTCGTAATATTATACTTGCGTTAATTTTAAATAGCATAGAATTTGCTACATGGAGGGACCTTGTACCAGCCCGGTGAACTTGCATACTGCCGTGCTAAGAAAAAACGTCGTATGAGCATACAAGAGTTGCCAAATTTCTCCAGATAAAACATGTACTTTTGAGGAAAGTTATGCACATTTGCCGTGAAATTCACGAAAATGTTCGATCAAGTTCGAACAAAATTATCTAAGAAATTCGAAAAAAATATTCAAAATTGGTCGAGTGAATTAGGTTTTTAGTAGCGGAAATCTGGCAACGTCTAAAGGTTCATACGGCGTTTTACCTTAGCACGGCGGCATAGGTCAGGCGTTTCACGTGAATCGTCACGAAGTCGGGCCAAGCAGCGTGAATGGCACACTTTTACCCTGATGACCGCGATAAATTGAATTTGTCCGTCGCGGTGGGAGTACAGTCCCTTGTCCCTGTCCGGCGTAATTTTCCCGGCAGCCGAGTGGCCGAGTCGTCAGAGGCAACCCGCAGACCAGGGTAGCCACACTAAACTATGGTACTTGTCTCAAGTAAATTAATCCCTCTCGCTGGGTTCTCTTGGACACACTCCTCATTTGGTCTCTCTAGAGAGAATTTTCATCGTACTTGTTACAACCCAATAGTTCTGGCCAGTGATCTCTCTCGGCCGTAAATTTAATTTCCTTTAAATTTAAATACAGTACTTTTTCTCTGGAACGAGAACTTAAGGGATCGGCCAATTTCCTCGATATAGAGAAATTTACGTTATAACGATAGTCGATATTTAATACTAGGGGGCTACGCCCCCTGGCCGCTATGCGGCCCAACCCCCTGAGGACGCTTCGCGTTCTCTTGGGCCCGCGTCGACAAAAGAACGACCAAAAAAATGAAAAGATCTTCATAACCGGAGAGGGGGGAGGGGTGGAGAGGAGAGAGAGAGGAGAGAGGGGGAGAGGGGGAGAGGGGGAAGAGGGGGAAGAGGGGGAAGAGGGGGAAGAGGGGGGAGAGTTCGGACACTGGGTCCCGTGTATAGACCCCTAGGATTAAAAAAAAAAAAAGAATAAATAAAATTAAAAAAAGAAAAACTCCGGGTGAAAGAGGGTCGTTACCAACTTTTGACGTGTATGACATGTTGCACACGTCACCAACCGTACCAAAGTAAAAGTTCAGGCTGAAAACATTCGTTTCAATGTAATACATAAACTCGGCTTCAAACTTAAATAAGCGTAACTTTGTAAGTAGAGTGATGATTCTGGTAATAAAAACAAATAAAACCTCATTTTCTACACCGTTGGATCATCTGCATGCAACGTTTGCCATTATTTATCTCGTGCAAGCATAAAACCTGATGGCTGAGCCAATTAAATGAGGCTCCTCTAAAGGTCATTGTCTCCCCAAGACTTGCGCAATCTAATCGAAAATTATTATGAAGACTTTTGCTTCTCTATTTTTAAATGGGGATTATTTATTAACACTTGATTCTCCCAAGCTAGTAGTCTATCCATGGAACTTAATGATATTCTAGACATGTAAATACCCTGATGTCCAAAAAATTCACTCTTCATGAGCATGCAAAGTATTTGCGCAATAATTTCCTCCAAAGCTTGTGCCCAAACTGGAGCTGAGCTAAGTCAAGTCTTCAGAACATTCAAAAATACAAAGAATGATTGCGGATGACAAAAAACACATACATAAGAAGATGCATATCACAGAGCTAAATACATAGATCAGACATTATCCATAAAATCGTGTCAAATCATCACATGTTTTATGTTATGTAAGGCATACAAATGAACGGATCTGAAGCAACTATCAGTAATAAGGCACCAGTTTATGTGCAATCAATTAATTAGTCAAACATGCATGAGACTTCCATGAGATGCAAAAATCCAACGAGAAACTAACACGGTATTCGCATCATTTTTGAAAGCTAGATGAATGCTTCAAAAATGCAAATGATATTATTATCATCAGGCTTCAAAAGAAAGTCAAGCTTAAGTTCTTTTCATGGATCCAGTTTCAATCCTTAGATTATAGACAGGAATCTGACTTTTCCGTCAGTTAAGCTTTAGCAATAAGCATAAAACGTCCGAGTAAATCGTGCTACAAGTATATTCCGCAGAACCTTTTTTACGGATACGGATACGGATAAGGAATACTTTACAATCTGCCATCGTGGCTCAAAGGTAATCCAATTTCCACTCCCGGGCACTATAGAGGAAACTGCAACGCGTTTTACAACGAGCCCAACAGGTCGCAGCACCGACGACATTGCCAGGTGTGGACGATAAAATGACCTTTGGCTTGTTAGTGAAACTGCCCAAGTATGAAACTAATCTAACTCTGACAACTCTGAGCACTACTGTGATGCTCTTTTTCACGTGACTCCCGGCAAATTGACTCTGAACCCTGTGTAAAGTGAACAGACATCGGAATGCTGAAAGTCGCACTGTTTTTGTTACAGGAAGCTCAAACGATTAAATTTGGGTGGTAATGAACTCACGAGAATACCAACGGAAGCACTATCCATCCTTGACAATCTGAGGAAGCTAGAAATGCAAGAAAACCGCATCACGGAAATCTCGGAGGGAGATTTTGCAGGTGAGAAATCGTTGATCGTCACTCAAGTAAAATTTTTGGGCTGATGGGAAATTTTAGCTGATCAAACTCATTATGGGAGTTACTGTCCAAAGAGTAATGAACATATATTGCGGGAAATGTCAGTGGCGTGACGTGAATTGCGATGTATCGATTGTTATGTCATTTAAAACTAAGGTAAAGAATCGATTATTAAGGTATTCGCTGCGAACACCCTGTGTATCGATCCTTTTCTATAGTTTTAAATAACATAACGATCGATATATCGCAAAGCACGCCACGCCACTGGAAAATGTAAGACATTTTCTCCTCGTGACGTTTTCACGGGATTTGTCCCAAGTTTGAATCGCAGGAATGAAACTTCTTGAATTTTTGTGGTCAGTTACTAGGACCAAACTTGCTACTGGGAAAAATATTGATTAACTCGACTTTTTTCCCGACCTCATAATTATGGGATTTTTCCCTGGAACAAATCCCATGAAACGGCCCGTGGATATAAGGCCAAACAGAATGGTCAAGTTTGCGGAGATATCCGTATTTAAAGTAGTAATGTCCCGCGCAATAGTAAAAATGCTGGCTTTGCGCCTTCATTTGTCCGTATATACTGCACCAGCTTTGTAACGTTAAAATAGTCATGTATCCGAAAGTTTCCGGCGTATTCTTTAAGAAAGCCTCCAAGCGCTGTTTTTTTAAGGTATCCAGGTATAACTTGATAAAGTGAAATGAATTATAACTTGAATGCACAGAAACCATTTGATAATGGCAAATTGGGTAGTTTGCTTTCAATGAATGGATATTAACACAACTTAGAGAAGTATTCATATCTTGTAGAAGTTGCAGCACGAACGCAGCTAACTCATCCCAAATTAATTTTAATGCCCTGCAATTTCGCATCGGACCACGCAACCTTATAAATAAAGGCGCACGTAAACTGCTAAGAGGATGCAAATGTCATACTATTAGTTCTACTAAAGAACAAAAGTGATAAGGCATTCAGCTATTTAACCAAAATGAGATAATTGACTCTTCAGAAACTGGGCAGGATAAGCAGAAAAATAGCGATGAGCTCAGATCGCGATAAAACTTGTCTCACCGTAATGACCGCTCATTATTAAATATGATTGCATTAGCACCGCTGAGGGTACTATCAACGAGTTGGGGAAATTGCACGGAGGGGCGCCATTATGAGCCTGAGTTGCCACTTCGATATTAATTTCACACAATATCCGTACCAAAATTAAACAGCATTTTCGAATTTCATGTATTTTTAGTAACTGTATTCGGTACTTGTAGTTACTAATTGTAATTCGAAATACCAATGACTGTTTGCGTGCTCGTGTCAGGTTTAATAACCAAATTTCTTACTGTTATAATGAGATAAAAAAGGGAGAGGGAGAAAAAATGGAAACTTTAGCCATTCTTTTTCAAAACCCAAATTCTAGATTTACTGACTAGTTTTTTTGTGATTGTAAGCAAGGAATTAGCAATCGCCGATGAATTGCAATCGATTTGTAATAAATAAAAAATATAATTTTTTAGAAGTGAAGCAACTAGATAGAAAGTACTAATATTATCCTCGAGATTCGAACAAATGTTTTCTCCTCTCGAATGCATGTTACCAGCCGGCACACTAGTGAGTGCAAGTAGTAAAATTGATAACCCTAGTTGGGTTTGGTTCGGATAGGCAACTAAACTAACTCTCTGGCAAAGCGGAGAGTATCACTAGATTTGAAGGCGCTCCAAGTTGAGGTCGCGTTTTGGAAGTTCTTTACCGATGAAGCCCTAATTATGACAATATGCATTGTTGCAATTTGACTAGTTGGGGATAAATGGAGGAAAAAACTGTTTTCGTCGTCGCGATGAATTCGATTTTCTATTGCGCAACACAGTAAAACAAAACCTGAATGGTAATATCTAGATGAAAACTTAAATTCCCGTCATTTTACGATATAGCGTAATGCAAAAATTCTGGCATGATAGCGAATTGAACAGTAAGTGCAAAAATAAAGTTTTGAGAAAACGGGCTTAGAAACGCCTGACCGGAAAATTTGATTGCAAGAAGCCTCCGCTCCGTTCTTTGTCAAATTGCCACCAATCATCCGAAAAACTCTTAGAAATTGTTTGGATGACTAAAAATCGATCGATTTGATGTCAACTACTTTAAAAAGGTATTTTTTTTTACTTATTTTCGTGTTAGGCAATAAGACAGCCGTTAAGGTCATCTTCTACATGTTTGCGTGGTTGAGTTTTGAATACACAACAAACACATTTTCAGGTTAAAATTTGGCAGAAAAGGGCGGCAGTTAAGATGGGAGCAAAGTTTTTATTGGCTCTCTGGAGGAGTAATGCCACTTACGGCTGTTATCCCTGAAACACGTCATTTTTTGCGCACTTGCGGCTGTCTCATATGTCTAGTTTTTATATATTAAGATGAATTTTGCTGTTTTAGGTATCTCAGTGCTTTCACCTAACAGAGATTAGACAAATTTTGAAGGAAACTCGATTTAGAAAATTTGACCATTCGCTATCACGGCAAAATTAATTTTCGTTTTTCTATGTTAGATTGCACTTAAACTTAATATGATCGCAGCTCACACGACAACCCCGCCATGATTCCCCTCTCTCAGCCTCGTGCTGGACGGTGAAATTGTTTTTTCGCCTCACGAGCCGGAGCCGTGGCTGCGCACCCGTCTGTTTTTTAAACCCGAGTAAGGGAGACGTTGAGTAAATATGTTGCCCCGCACAATTTGCCGGGAGCTTAACCCCTTTCCCATTCTCTCCGCGTCTGCGTTTACATTCTCCCTCGCCCCCGCCCCACCCCCTGCAACAAGGGGAACGAGGTGGATTTTAAAATGTAGTTAAGGCTCATGATGATAAAAGGTCTCATACAGTGTGTACTGGGTGATTGAGCTGCCATGATGAGACCCAACCTACCGTTAGCGTTTTAAGCGGTAGGAAATTGATTACTTCTGAAGCGAAGAACGAAGTCATTTTTGAGAATTAAATAGAATGATTCGAAGCAAATTCATCCATGCAGTTGTAACAGGCATTTTGTCGTGGCGATGGTGTGTTCAGTCATGTGTAAGATCTGTACTGAGAAAAAGTTTCCAGTTAATCGTTTCTGGACTAGAATTGTCTTTGAATCGAGTCACTCTTTTATAATTGCGTACTTAATTGTGCAATTCAAAACCACAATTTTTGGCTCATCTGTGAAAAAACGTAAATGTGCATAGGGATTCTAATGTTACAAACGTGATTTTTAAACGTAGCCAGACTTGATGGTTCCGATTTGCAGAATTTAGTCCAATAATTGATTTGATGTCTTTGAAATAACAGAAATACCATATGAAACAAGGAGTTTTCCTGTTGTCTCAAAGAGCACTCTCGTCCGAGGATTATATTCTGGAATTTCTACTAATTTTCTGAACTTTTTCCTCCATGCAGTTATTCTAATGATAAATAATCTAGGCGCTCATCCAAACACAAATTATACCCTGCGACCATAATATTGTAACTATATTTCGACACGACAAGACTATACAAACATGGCCCTATCTTAAAGTTGCAGTACATCACCCGTTTGCAGTCCAATCGGGCTGTTTTAAAGTTTCAAATAAATTATCGACCTGTTGAAGCACTATGGCGTCTGGCGTCTGCTGAAATACTACCTGAATGCAAACATTGCAGGAGCATTCATTTTTTACGAGCATCAAATGTTCGTCAATGCTGCAAGTGTTAACCAGAGGCAATAAATCAGGAACCCGCACTGACAATCTGAGCAATGTAATCGGATGAGACAAGAAAAAAATTCGGAGATGAGGGCTATTTTCTGCGTAAATCTGAGCGTTGACTTACGAAAATTTTACTTAAAAGAGAAGATGACAGTGCAAGGTCTTCAAGATATATTTTTCCTGGTACTAACGGATCAATTCCTGATTATTCTAGAGCAGTTCGCACTGTAAAAGTCATTTATGCGATGGCTTTTTTCTTCATTTTGAGAGCACACAGTCAGTAAATTTTGATGTGACACAGGACTGCGATAGAATGAAAAACGGGGCTAAATAAAGTCGCTGGGAGGACAGAAATGACTGCGACGGGCATGGGGTTCCGGAGGGAGGAGGGAGCTGAGAGGGAGGTAGAGAATCATTGAGTTACGGCCGATTGATGCTTCAAAGCCCTATTCAGGGACAATCATACTTTTGAGTTGTCAAGTATGTGACTCACGAGTTTCCCTCCTCCGCGAAACAAAGACGAGGCAGACAGTCGCGCCGCGGCGCCGGCGTCTCCTCGACCTTCGAAATTGAGTTACCTTCTCTCTTCACTCCACGATTCTCACGTCACTTCCTGGGCATCTTCCGTCTTCATAAGGATTTTCGCTCGCAGAAAAATTCTTGCGCACCCCTCAGATGCCAGGCTGTCATGAAATTATATTATTATTTTTTTGCCGATTTTTACTTCTTTTTGTCACACTGGAAGGCCCTTGTTGCGGTTAGGACAATTTGCTGAACGTGGCAAATAAAAAAAAAAAAAAAATCGTTGAACCTTCTCACACATACCGCGTCCACAGTAAAAACGCCGTTACTTCATCTAAAATTTTTTTTTAAAAAAAAAAATCGGGAAAATGCTGTTTCACAAGAAAACCAACGAAAAATCATGCCTAATTTTTTAGTCAGCTCTTGCATGTTGTCAGGAGCTCAACATGAAAAAATGACGCCTTGTGGTCATTAGGTTTTGTTTTATAATAGAGCAGTATTTGTTGAAGAAAAATATAGAATTGTGAATGGAATTACGGCGTTTTTGCTGTGAATGTCACTCCAGTTCTTTGTCCTCGAGGTGCGTGTTCTCTAGTTGTTCGAAAAAAATTGAGGGAATAGAAGAGTAGTAGTTCGTAAAAATGATTTCTACTTGATGGTAAATTTGTAATCTTAAGTCGTGAAGGTTGTTATAACTATCAGGCTTAGTATACATATTGAATTAAACTGAAAATAGGTCGTTAAGAAAAGACAGGAGGCATCCTCGTTATTATTTCCACGGAAATTACAACAATGCCGTATAGAACTAGTATATCACTGACCAAAAATATTATTAGATACGACTTTGACTGGAAAAAAAGTAAGTTTACCTTATAATCAACTGTAAGGAGTATTTGGGCCACGACCACATTTTGCAATAAGAAACTGCAATAACTGGCTCATCTGTGAAACACATTTCTGCATAGGAAAACGAGTGGCACGTACCATGTTTCTGAAATGAGACTGAAATTGTAGTTCCTTATTGTAAAATGTAGTTCATTTACAAATGACAGTTACTGGTGGATTTCTCTTTGATCATTGTATCCTCAAAGAAGAAAATCTCAGAGATGACAAATTTCGGGCTCCTTTTGGTTCTCAAGGGTGTGTTCGAACCAGAAAACAGTTTTGTTGCTGGACCTCTATTGTGAGCCACTCAAGAACTTCGATCCAGATTCTAAACGATTTTGACAATATTCACTGAAAAAAAAATCTCGGTGTATTTACTGAGAAAAGGGTAAAATTACCAAGAATTCAGGGTTCTATTTGATCCCAGTTTTTTCTTGGTAAAATTACCATTTATGGAATTCGTAATTTTACCAAGAAATCTCGGTAAAATTATTGAACTTTCTCGGTAATTTTACTGGATCTTGGTAAAAACGCCAATATTTTTTATCGACTGTGGTAGAATTACCGAGATAAAATGGCAAAGTTACCGGGAATTGATTACCAAAAAAAGTGGTATTCTTACCTGAAAAAAAAGTAAAAATACCGGTTTTTAGGTAAGCTTACCAGTGTTTCTTGATAAAATTACCAATAATTGGTAAAAAAGTGAGATGGTAAAGGTACCAACGGACTCTGCCCTGGTAAAAACGCCGAGAATTTTTTTTAGTGTCCGGTATCGTTTGAGGTTGAATCAGTCTTGACCTGACAACGCTGTTCTTCGGCGACTCTGCCGTGCCCCACTGCGAACGACATTCAATAACGAATCATACTTTAATAATTCACTTTCCAACTTTGACCTCTCCCGAGGGCTGTAAAATCCTAGACTAGCAACGCTTTGAGTGTGACGATGAAAATTCCTCACGAACTAGTTCTTCTCTAATTGGATCGCTCTCGCACGTACAATGGTAGAAGTACCAAGCTCCTCAAAAATCGTGTCAGTTGGACTATTTCTGCTAAACGGAACTAAGCGCCGATTTGAGTTCCTTTTGAAGATTTTAGAGTCCCGGGTAGCGCGTTCGGTCAAACGGAACTAAGTGCCATGGAGAAGCATAATGAGCATAGGACGGAATGAGCTCGACGCTCGGCTGCACCTGTCAATTCTACCCGGATTCTGCTTCTTCCCCCTATTGCGCTTAGTTCCGTTTAACTAAAATACGGCCAGTTTGTTGTAGATCTAAGGACACATGAAGGAGAAATATGTAAACTTGAGGATGTGTTTCCATATGAAGGCAGCAGTTGGTGGGGTTCAAAATAAAAACCTCTGTAAGACCTTACACAAAGCGAACAGATGAAATTTACCTCTGAAATGATTTAAACATTACTTAAATAGGATGCTCTAATCTAGTCATTTCGACTTAAGATTCAAAAAGTTGTTATTCAACTTTCCACAAAATTTTCTTCCTTTTTTCTCTTTTTTGCTTAGTGTGAAGTCTCGCGTTATCCTAGTAACAAAACTCCCAGAACCAAGTTCTAGCAAATTTTATTTACTAATCCAATCAAATACAATTTTGGATTGACCATCGTCGAGTTTCAAAATAAGGGTAAAAGTAGAGTACAAGATGTACCTGAGACGGTTTAGGAACGGTGGGAAAGGAGATGGAAAATTGGGTGCCGTAAATAAATGCACTTTACTCCATTCCGCCATGAAAACTTGGGACATCCTCCCAAAAAAGCGACGGGAGAGAAATTTGGTGTCAGATTGTGAAAAATTTACTCCTTGCGGCACTATACCTTATCGAAGAGATTGGTACCGTTAGCGAAAATTTGGCAACGTGGGAACCACCCGAGACGCCGAAAAAACACCGGCGAAGAATACGGGAGGGGGGGTACACAAAAGGGCGCGAAAGCTGACACACTTTTTAATAAAAACGCAAACAACACTTGAGTCCGGCCGACAATAACTCATGGGCACATTAGCCGAACGGCATTTAAAATTAAACATTCTCCCTAGCTCTGTGCCGTAAACCTAGTAAACCAGGCAACACTGCGCGGACTCCACGAAGAGGTGTTCGAGCGACGTTGTTCGATCGCACGTTGAAATCCGCCGGAATAAATTGCGGAGGCGACAGGAAATCGGTAATTTTCCTCCCCGGTCGGCAACTTTAAGGGTTGAAAAATGGATCGGTGTCCGGGTATATCAACCAGACGCACACAATACGGAGTCCCCGAGGTGTGACTGAAATTGAATTTCCCGGATTGAACTTGATACCGAGTGTTCCCGCTTTCCGTCGGCCAACTCCTTTGAAACACGAGAAATGTTTCGCGTCGCGGGTCAAAGCTTGGTACGGCGGACCCGGACATTTTTATTTTCTTCCGCACGTTGTGCTGCAACGATAAAAATAATGGTGCGATTTCTAGAGAAAACTCCCCCCCCCACACACACACTAAAAAGTTTCCAGGAAAAAGAGGAAGAGGGAGGAGAAGGGGTAAAAGGGGTAAAAGGGGGAAAATAGGGGAAAAAGGGGGTAAAAGGAGGAAAGGGGAGAAAAAGGGAGAAAAGGGAGAAAAAGGAGACAGGGGGAGAAATATAGAGATAAAGAGAGAAGAGCGGAGTGAGTAGACGAAAAATGGGTAAAAAGGGAAGATTTGGGAGAGAAAAGAAGATAAAAGAATGAAAAAAGGAGAGAGGCAGAGGGAAACAATAAATGGGAGATATGCAAGGAGAAAAAAGAGTAAAAGATTGAAAAAATAAGAGAAGAATCAGACAAGAGGGGAAAAGAGAGAAAAATATGGAAACTATGGAAATAAATCGAAATGAAAAACTAATCAAAGAAAAAGCAGGAATAAAGCTCTTCAGAAAGTAAAAGGAAATTACGCGCTGTGATGACGGCGCAGAGATACAACTATTCGTGCGTAAAGGATGTCCGTAATGCGTCTGTCGAATTGAAGGCGCTATGGCGCTCGCGATGTTCCGCTCTACGTTAGACCTTGAAAGTGTATGCTCTCGTGGCAACAAACTCATTGATTCCTGGCAAGGATTACTTTTCCCATGGCGGACTAAACTTTGTACCAATTGGCATTTCTTTTTTTATAACCCCTGTTAGCGAATTACTTTTATCTTCAACTAATTGAGGAGAAAGTAATTCCCTAAAATAGCTACGTTGAATAGGATTAAAAACTCATCCAATAAATTATCATCAAAAGAATACCATCACGTCGAATCGAATTCTCCCCGAATTTTGTATGAAAAAAAATAAGAAAAAAGAAAAAAAAATGAATTCCATCAAATACGAGTCCCGCAGCGCAAGTCAGATTCTGACAAGTGCAAGTAGCTAAATTAATATCTCATCGGGAAAATTTAATCAAAAGGCCATCCCTTGAATAAAAGACTACGAGTGTTGATGTCTATTTCTTAATTAGATCACAGATTCTAATACGCATTTATCAAAGGCGTGGCCTTACAATTTTAAACGCATTAACCCCCTCTCTTCCGTTCCATTTACATGCGGTCGCATTTCCTACCCTCTCAAGTTACCCACCCTTTCCATACCTGCCAAATCGATATCGGTTTTTTCGGCGATATGCGAATAAAGATAGAAGTCACCTTAAATATGATTTAGACAGGAAAAAAATGCCGTACCGAAGTTTTCAATACACACATTTTTCACCATATATTACGGTGAGGATCAACGCATGTTCATTTAATGGAAAACATGTCACTTTATTTGTCAGTATAATTTCGTCCCCGTGGTTTTTTCCGTATTTATGAACGCCTAAACCTACCTGAAGGATTAAATACCTGTAGAAGAATGCAGACTTGTTGATTTTTCAGAACCGTACACTTGACTGGGCGTATACGATCTGAAACGTTACTTTACTAGGCGCACGCTTGATTTATCTACATAGTATGTATGTTGTACAATTTCCAATGAGTGTGGTTGCAGTAATTAGAGATGGATGGTTTTTTTTTTCTTTTTTTGCTGCGATACTTTAAAAATTACTGTTATCTATTGCACTCATTTTTACTTACTTATTTTTATTTTTTAAAAGTAAATTCTCCTGTTTTCTCTCATTGCTGTAAGTAACGTCTGCAAATGTAACAGCAAATCAGCTCAACATATTTTTATTACGAATAAATGTTGACTACAAACATCATTAAACCTAGTGTCGTTCACATGATTCTTCACCAAATCTTCCAAAGACATTATCAAATTATCAAATTTTACAGGGTTGCGGAATTTGGACTCTCTCGGTCTAGCACATAATCAGCTGAAAGAGGTGCCGGCGAACGTTTTTTCGCATATTTCGCTGCTCAACTCTTTGGAGCTGGATGGTAACCAGATAGTTCGAATTGATGAGAACGCTTTTGCCGGTCTAGAAGGTAAGCATATCGCTTTAAGTCGACAAGTTAACCTTACCTTCAATATTTATAAGACTCAGCATTTTCATATAGCCTCTGTTAATTTTTTTAATTTAAATGCAAGTTTAATTGACTGATAATTCAGATAACTACATATTTAAATTTTTATCATATCTCAGAGACATATAGAAGACATATTTTATCGAGCAGAATATCTGCCTTTTCATTTTTTAAGCGCTCAGCCGATAGGCAGCGCTTTTTGATTTCGACTTGCCTCTAGAGTACTGGTTACTAGTGCTAATTCGTTTAAATGGCGCACCAGCTCATCGATGTGTAGGCTTTTTTTTTGGGGGGGGGGTCCATTTTTAAAATAAATAAAGCTGTGAAAACTGTATTTTATGCTTTTAACGTAATGCGCAGGTAGTTTCGATCGTTATTGTCTAAAAGAAAATTTCTTAGCGGTAGAGTAATTCTTATCGAAATTGATCGTTGAACTTAAATGAAGCCTAAAAAAACGCGCCTGATGAGCTCAACGGTGACTATCATTTTCGGGAAACGAAAAAACGCGTTTACGGTTTCCTTGGTAACCTTTGTTTGCTATCAGCTGATGTTTTATTTCCATTTCCCAGCCAAGTCGACGGAGTTTATACTTCCTTTCTTCACTAAATACATTGACTAACACCTGAGCGCTTATCTAATACGACAGTATTAGAACTTTCCCGCTTGTTTCTACATTGATAAAGCTCAAAATACTGTGGAGAGGAAAGAGATTGAAATATAATTTTAACCATTTCCTCTTCATTTGATGATAAAGGAAAAATGAGCTTGCACTTGCTGCGGTTGTGATAATTTATCAATTTAATGTTCCTTATTGTTTTACTTTGTGACGGGTATAGGCAATATTAGCTTGAGTGAGTAATGCAGATTACTGGAAGTTAAAATTTAACGAGGTCAAAATATTTCATCGATGAGAAGAGAGTATTTGAGAAAAAACATCCCTGAGGATCGTTAATATTTTCCTACGTCGTAATTTTTTTCGATTTTTAATTCGATGAGAACAATTTTCTTGCGTCGGATAATCCGCACTGAAAACTTATTGCACTACTTTTCGGCTTCACAAATTCAGATGTTCATTCAAAACAACTCATTGAAAATGTGCCGGTAAAAATATACTGAATATATGTCTCTGTTCCCCAGGGCTAAATGGGTCCAACAGTTATTATTACATCAGAAAATTAGAAGACAGATTTGAAACTTCCAGACAGACCAGCAGAAAATCGTCTTGTCGTGACTTGCAAAATGTTCTCGAAGTTGCCATGGTATTCGACGAACATTTAATAATTTGTCGAGAAAGGAGTTAAAATAGAGTTAGAGCTCTGTGATGGGAAGGATGCGGATCAACAGAATCCCGCGCCTTTTCCGGGAAAAAGAGAAAAGTTTCGAAGCAACAGCGAAACTGCAATTTCAGAGTAAACGGGCTGAGCATAAATTTCAAGCTGAGGTTGAGTGATGCAGCGAGCCACGACATTCTTCGCCCCCGAGCACATTTTTCAAGCTTCTTGCAAACCGAGAACGAACTTCGGGTCTCAGAATATCTGACATCCGAAACCGCGGTCTGAAATGGTCGCGTCGGGGGAGCCTCAAACCGCACCTCTAGCTACTTGCTCGCTGAATGCGAAAGCGAAACGACCCCATCGCGATTAAAATCAGATCACTGCCATAGTGGCAATTCTTGGGAGTTGGAAACATTAACTTCCTCCATTTAAAACAATTCAGTACCCCAGAGCTAAAAGGTACCTGACTCACCTCTTTGAAAAAATCATGTTATGTCGCAATCACACAATGAATGTGGGAACTGAGTGAGGCTTAAATGTGGAAGTCATCGGCCCGATGCCTGAATTTTGCGCCTGTCGCGCAAAATTCAGAAACGATTCTCAGCGACTATCGGATTATGTCGGATTTGTCTGAACTATTCAAATAGACTGGATACACATCTGGATGAAAATAGCTCGAATTTGCGAAGTTTCAGTTGTTGAGCGCTGACTGTTAACTTCCATATTCAGTTGCCACATTCAGCGTGTGATTCCGTCATAAGTGTCGTTCTGGAAATTTCCGATAACGGTTCCTCGTGAGTGCAAAATGTGGTAGCACTATCTTACGCCGCGCCGGTCATGAGATACAGAATTTCCAAAATCGCGATTTACATTGGAATCGATGGGGCCGACGCATGGTTTTTCCCTGAAACTTCTGAATGACTAAAATGGAGAGTTTAGACTGATTGCGAGACTAGAAGAAACATCGGTAAAATAGAGATGTTGCAGGTGTGAGGAATTTGCGATTTGACTTCTGATTCTCATGTAAAAGTTCTCGAAAAATACGATGGTGCCACTGGTTTTCTCTGAAATTAACTCCCAAGCTCAAAAAAAGCTCTCAATTTGAGGCTAAAATGGAGGGGATATCCCACGCTATCCTGAGAGTTCACCTCTACATCAAGAATTCAAGACAAACTCTCCACGCAAAGATAGGGAGCAAATACATTAGTAGGGTTGCCGTGTTTTCAGTTGTAGAGTCCCCAAATAAAGTGGCAGCCCTGTCAATGTATTTGCTCCCTATTTTTGCATAGAGAGTTTGTTTTCATGTAGAAGTGGACTCTCAGAATAGCGTAGGATATCCCCTCAATTTTGACCTCAACTTGAGAGCTTTTTTCGAGCTTGGGAGTTAATTTCAGAGAAAACCAGTGGCACCATCGTGTTTCTCGCGAACTTTTATACAAGAATCAATAATCAGATCGCAAATTCCTTACACATGCAACATCTACATTGTCAGTTAGCCAAAGAGTAGTAAACATGCGATTTGAGAGAAAAAATCTGACAACATTGTAATGAAGTTACATTCGTTCGTGAGGTAACGACGGATCATCAAACTGGACTTCGTTTGTTAAACAGCAGCCTGACTGTTGAAATCGTGTATTTGTCGGGTCTACATAGATGACATAGGTTAAAGGCGAAGTGTAATTGGTCGGCTATGTCTTATCGCTGCTGTGTACCGTGCCTATGTCGAGTGGAACTCACGACAAGCTAAAGGCACCTCTTAAGTTTCCGATAGCATGTCGTCCATTCCCCTGACAAAAGCACGAGAAAGCCGCTCCGCCTTTTAACCTATATCATCTATGTCTACCCGACAAACACAAAATATCAACAATCAGGCTGCAGGTTACGAAACGTAGGCGTCCTGACTCAAAGATGTCGATCTTGCGGCCTCCATAAAATGACGTGAGCCAGAGGCCAGTGATTGCAATGGGGATACTGCAAGTGTAAGGAATTTGCGATTTGACTGTTGATTCTTATGTAAAAGTTCGCCAGAAACACGATGGTGCTCCTAGTTTTCTGTGAAATTAACCCCTAAGCTCAAAAAAAACCCTAAAGTTGAGGCCAAAATGGAGGGGATATCCCACCCTACCCTGAGAGTCCACGTCTACATCAAGACAAACTCTCCATGCAAAGATAGGGAGCAAATACATTAGCAGGGTTGCCGTGTTTTCAGTTTTGGAGTCCCTAAATAAAGTGGCAGCCCTGTTAATGTATTTGCTCTCTATCTTTGCATGGAGTGTTTGTCTTGATGTAGACGTGGACTTTCAGGGTAGGGTGGGATATCCGCTCCATTTTGGCCTCAACTTGAGAGCTTTTTTGTGAGCTTATGAGTTAATTTCAGAGAAAACCAGTGGCACCATCGTGTTTCTCGCGAACTTTTACACAAGAATTAGTAGTCAAATCGCAAATTCCTCACACATGCAACATCTCCATTTTCTGCCTAGGTCAAGCTATCCTGAAACTTTTAGACTCCCTTCCATGACCCCTTCCCCCTCCCCTCCGTCATCAAAATCAATCAACCTAATTAGTGCTCTGATCTGACTCGCCCTAATAATCGGGTTTGCTCCCGTCTGCGTCACAAAGGCCGAACATTTCGCCTCCTCCCAGTCTCGACTCGCCGTAAAAAACCGCGCATGAATACGGGATACCCTTTCGCGGTACGACGTTCCAGCGAGGTTAGCTCCCGAAGTTCCGTCGAAAAAAAGCTCCGAAGTGTAATTAGATTAAACGGCAAGGGCCGTCACTCTGAGCAACGCAACGCGATGGGGACGCCTGGACATGATCCCGGAGGAGGGTGAGGAAAGTAGGAGCGGGAGGGAGGGTGATTGAATGGATGAGAAGGGGGAAGGAGGGGGAGGGAGGCGTTAAAAAGAGACTGGACATAATTAAGCTGGAGGCTAATGAGAAACCCAATTAAAGCGACGGGAGGGCGAGAAAAGAGCGGGTAGGCGAGGAAGTATCACCATCACCGAGAAAGCGAGTATCAAAAAGCATGTCGGACAAGCCTCGAAGAGCAGAAATCTGTCACATGCTGACAATCAAATGGCTCAAATTTCGGGAAAGAAGTAGGGCTGGATTCACCTACATGCCGCTCATGGGCCGCCTATATTTTTCCGCCCCCTTCTTATCCGTTTTGAAACTCGATAAAAACCATCAAATGAACGTGCCAGCGAAGGAGGGGTGCATAAGACGCATTCACTCGTGTTGAAAACTTTTTTTGGGAAAGCCCTGTTAACGCTACTAGCAGAAGTTCACGAAAATTTGCGCAAAAGTTAAGTTCCATAAACCTATCTCTGTGTGGACAAGGCCTTCCATTCATGAGAGATGAACGAAAAAATTATGAAAGAACAAACATAAATGTGGTTCAATGATTTTAACTTCCGCTGCCGCGCCGCGCAGACCGCACCGTGTTGGACGCAATGCGTGAAGTATCCACGCAGTCTTGTAGGCGCTATGCGTTTCTCGCTGACCGCACTGTGTTTGGCGTAATGCGTGAAGTATTCATGCATTCTTGTAGGCGCTATCCGTTTCCCGCTGACCGCAATGACCGCACTGTGTTTGATGCAATGCGTGAAGTATTCGTGCAGTCTTGTAGGCGCTAATGTGTTACATGCCGTTCGCCGCGCCGAGGACTTCTCCTTTTCATCTCAAGTCCTCGTTATCATTTCTCTCTAAGTCGCGCCATTCTAGGCCAAATTGCATGTTTGCTTTCTCTCGTAACTAGACTTTTTGAGGGTGCTGTCTCTTGTATCACAAGAGACGACAAAATTAGAGATTACTATACTCTCAGGAGATGAGAGATTTTGTCACCTTTTCTCGTTTGTAATTTTGTTTTTATAAATCCGATTTTTTTTATGCGTACACTTTAAAAATTGCAAATTTTTGCCGCCCCTTAAATTTGCCGCCATGGGCCGCGGCCCATGTGGCCACCCCCTTAATCCGGCCCTGGAAAGAAGCATGCTAGATTGTCCACCTCTCACTTATTTGTATCTTTCATTGTTGTGAGTTTGGGATTTTTAGAGGATACCAAGCTTATTTTATTCAGGAGGAAAGAGATGACCTGTAAGCGGAACATCAATCTGCGTAGTAGCCAGAGAGAGGAGACCCTCCACTCGTATCTCGGTTACAGTGGAAGCTTTTATTTTCGGGACTTCAAAATTAAACTGATACTTACCTACATGATTGATGTTCAACAACGTGTTGGCAGCTTTGTTTTGCAAATGAGCCGAAGTTAGGGAAACTTGTTTGGCTCATGACGTCACCCGAAGCTCATCATCCACCATGTAGGTAGGTCAACAGCCGAAAAAAGAGTGACGACTGTTGCTCCCTTATAAATATCCATAATTAGGTATTGAAACCCCGAAAGTAAAAGCTTCCGTCTGTCGTCAAGAGGCCAGTGACGGGTCTCTTGTCTCTGGTAGTAGCATGGCGTGAAATTCTTCGTTGGAACGGTTAAAGGTTAAAACTTTCTCATGATGGGGGGGGGAGAGAGAAGATCTGTGTGTAAATAGATCAAACATGAAATATGAATTGATTCGGGGGAAACTTTTCGGGTATGCAGAGAAGGAGGGAGGGGGTTACAAGGGGCTCTCTGGCCGCGCCACTTTGTAATTATCCATTTGCTGTAATCTAGCCTTATCGCTACGACTTACTAAACTTCCTTGAGAATCATGTCTGGTCAGTGAGTGTTCGATGATAGTATACTCTTCTTCGCCTCTTGAGCATGTTTTCATTGACGGATCCAGCAAATTGGCAAAATTGTTTTTCTCCATTTATACCTATGGAGATATAGCGATTCTTGAAGGGGCCAGGTGCCCCGACAAAAATTGATTATTCAACATAAGTTTATATGGAGGGAATCTGATTTTGTCAAATTGCTAGATACGCCTCTGCATGCTTTCGGCGATTTCCAATGATTTCCTCTTCCTTTTTGTACAATATGCATTCAAATTTTAAATGATATCCACGTATTTATGTTTGTAACAGAGAACCTGCAGTATCTGCGACTAGGCGACAACAACTTGCACTCCATCCCGAGCGACTCGTTGCGACGGTTGCACCGACTGCGTCACTTGGATCTACGAGCCAACAACATCTCGTTTATCCTGGAGGACGCTTTTACCGGTTACGGTGACTCCATCACGTTTTTGAACCTCCAGAAGAACGAGTATGCCATTCTTTCATTATCTTTCCCTTCTTGCAGTCAATTTGGGCACTTGAAAAAAAAAGTAGCTTGGATCTAGAGTCCAGATTCTTTAATACGTTGACAAGACAAAATACTCTTGATTCAATTTGACTTTTGGCTTGAATCAAAAGGAAATCCGCTTACATTAAGAGGCTTGGCTCTTCGATTTAGGGAAAAATCGGATTGAATCAAGAGTATTTTTTCTTGTCATTCTTATTTAGAGTCTGGACTCTAGATCCAAGCACTTTTTTTCAGTGGGGAGAGGAATTCTTTTGAAAATGCGATGTATTCAATTCTCTATGGAATATTGATAAAAATCAATTGTGAGAAATCACGCACAGAAGCGTTCTGGAGCGATTTTCTGCGGGTGGCTTAACACTTTTTCTCCGGAAGGGATTTGAGTCTTTCCGCTCTCAAATGGGCTTCAGGGGGCTTTTTTTTAATACGATGGGGAATTTTAGAAACGTCAAGAAGTTATTCTCACACAAAATTTGGTCGTATGCAAACTTTAGGTTCAACTTTAACAAAAATTCTCCAATAACATATCAGGTTTTTACCTTTTCCCTGCCACATTATTCAATAAAGGAGGAAATGCACGCATTCTAAAACTGTTCCCTACTGTGCAGATTATCNGGGGGGGGGGGGGGGGAGCGCAATTGATACTATTTCAAATTCTTGCGGTTCCAACAGTACCCTATAGTTCATTTGAAGCTACGCCCGTGCAGTAACATTCAAAATCCAGAAGATTGAAGTTTAGTTTGAATGACCACGAAGATTAAATTACAACACAATCCATCCCGAAGGAAAAGAATATTCTTAGTTTTGCTGACTGTGATAGAGACCACCTTCACTCCCAAAGTAGGTACAAACCCATTGACCAGTCGCATGGGCAAAGAAAACTGGCAGTGGTTTTAGACTGCCTCGTAATCAGGACCTAGGGTCAATAATTCTCCCCTCTTTCAATGGTGTATGGTGTGAACTCTCCGCTTCTTTTTGATGTCATCGTCAGATTGTTAAAAAATCGCGGATCATGTTACAGCATCAAAACGTTGCCTCCACTGGTGTTCGAGAATCTCAACTCACTGGAGACGCTGAACCTGCAGAACAACAAATTGACCCACGTCCCTGAGGAGGTCACCGAACCGGTTGTCGACACAGTTCGAGTCATCGATATCACCGGTAACCAATTTACCGCCTTTCGGGAAAAATAATATTATTTATAGTCGATTTTATAAATAAACAGACAGGGTTCTTCAATGTGATGGGGGATAGAATCTCCATCTGAACATACTCTTTTTGGAAAGTTATACTGTCATTTACACCATGTAGTCATTGTTTTGGAAATGGGTCTACGTATAAAACCAGACACTTACGAGTTAAACGGAATTAACTTTTACAAAGTGCATGAATATTTACACTCGTGCTTTTTTCCCGGGAGGAATAATCTACGCTTTTCCTAGGTCTCCAAGGTTATCAAACAAGTGAAACATAAAGGAGAGAGCCTTAACATAAACCGTCGAGCGAGACGGGAAAAGGAGAGAGCAGATTCCCCTTGCAACTCGGCTGAGCCTTGGGAAGCGACTTCGCTCCTGCAGGAGATAGTGATGAAAATCCTCATTCAAATGAGATTTGAGGTTTGGGTTTTTCTGGCTAGCTCCCGGCCCGGGCGCAATCTAGAATTCCCGTCACGCAACAGGAGGCTAAAGAAAACAGCGGGGGAGGGCAACCCCTCTCCTCTCTCTGAGGGTTAGGGTAACGAGGCAAGACCGACAAATTCAACACAAACGTCAAATTAGAAGCATTGACGACAAGCACATCACTTAGTCAGACATGCTAACTTAATTATGGATCGAGTCCGTGGATTGGCTGCAGAGCGATGTTGCCCAACTTGTGCTGGAGCAGGCAAAGCATTAGTATAGAGAATCAGCTCCTCGAAAGGGCATGATGCAATGAAACTAAAATGACCCGCATATTGATTTGTGTAGTTTCAAACTTTCTGTCGCATTTTAATGGAATGCAAAATAATAGACTATTTTAACAAATTATTTTGCATGATTAGTATACTTAAAATTCCAAAAGTATTCTTTAAAAATGGCACCCTAAAAATAGAAATTGTAAATTTTGAGACTTTAAACTTTATGCAACATTTTCATACCTTCATTGGCAATTTTTTGTTGAGCATTCGCACAAGAAAATTGAAGCACCTTATAAATGGAAATCTCATGAGATAAACGAACCTTTAAATTTTTTTCTAAACAAAAGCACCAGCGAGAAATCTGCTTAAATTTAAATAAAATTCCATTTTTGGCATAAAAAAAAAAAAACTCACGTGCTGGACTGTATTTGAGCAGAAATGAATCCGAATAGTTTTTAAACTTACTCTCAGCCCTAGAGAGATCTGAAAAGGGAGGATCACTCAGGACGAGGCACGATTGCCAAATTTGACATTTTAAACTGAAAAAGAAATTTCAAACATAAGATGGGATTTTTTTGCAAATTTTGGTAACACTGGTAGTCAACTGCATCTTGCGAGGCCGGTGTTGTCACCTCGTGTTCAGTTATCTGAATTTCAAAATCAGATCATACCCACAGCGCAGAGAATTCTAATTTTTATTTTAATCTTTGCAGCACCGGGTTTAATTCAATCCTGCGGTGGCTAGGAGACTTCGTGAAAAAGGCTCCTCAAATTGAGTGATTAAATATTTACCGACCGAGCGCAGCCACGAGGGCCTATTCAGAGACCGCACGAGAAAAGCTAGGTTGCAAAGTGCAGGAAATAAAAAATCCATCCTCCTTACGATACATTTTCAGGTCAAGAAGATCGAAAACTTCAGTACCACAACAATTTTTAATCATGCAAAATCATGGAATTTGATCAGTTTTATTTTGTGTGTCATTTTCATCGCCCCCTTTTTTATGCAATCCTCCTCCTCGAAACTGAGTCGTTTTTGCATAAAATGATTTAATTTTACCTGTGGCGCAAAGAAATTACTTTTCCAGCCGGAACGAATAATTCCGACGAGAGACTGCCGAGGAAACGGTAACCTTTATCATAGAGAAAGATATGTTTCGTCGCCTTCATTTTCAACAAATTGGCAAAAGCAGCTCCCACGCGATAAAATAGTTGCATCCTTAAGATCGACTTACAGCCTAATATATGGAACAGAATTACTTTTCTAGCCGGAACAAATTATTCCAACGAGAAACTGCCGAGGAGGCTGTAATCTTTATCATAGAGAAAGATATGTTTCTAAGTACGCCTTCATTTTCAACAAGTAGTCAAAAACAGCTCCCACGCGATAAAGTAGTTGCATCCTTAAGATCGACTTACAGCCTAATATATGGAACAGAATTACTTTTCTAACCGGAACGAATTATTCCGACGAGAAACTGCCGAGGAGGCTGTAATCTTTATCATAAAGAAAGATATGTTTCTGGTTTCTAAGTACGCCTTCATTTTCAACAAGTAGTCAAAAACAGCTCCTACACGATAAAGTAGTTGCATCCTTAAGATTGACTCATAGCCTAATATGTATATGTATGTATGTATGTATGCATGTGTATTGTAATGATGCGATACGATAATGTGAGTTTCTGTTGGTGCTGCAGACAACCCCCTGGTGTGTGAGTGCGAGTTGCGGTGGTTCAAGGCATGGCTACGCAACCTGCGGGACAAAGACGACGACGAGATGATGCAGAAGAAAACGACGATATGCACGATGCCCGACCAGCACCGGGAATACAACCTCCTTGACATGCCCATCGAGCGGATGGCCTGCATTGGCAAGAACATGGAACGGACCGGAACCGGACACGCCGCCCCACTCCTCTCATCCGCCTCCCGCCTACAACTCCTCTCCGCCTGCCTCGCCTACTACGCCTGCTGCGCCTAAGTTACACCTCAAGACTCCGCTGTAGAGAACAAATCGGGTACCTAGGATCAAAACCTGTAATCCCCATTGCGTTGCCTAAAAATTTGCCGATCATTCTAATTTATTAAGTAGAGATAGCAGGCAAGTCTCTATTTGTCTACACTGAAAAAAAGGTTTGGTCGTATATGTACCAAAGTTCGGTGTTCTATATCATCCCACCTAATTCGGTTTGTCAAATTGAATTTTCGGTTTATCCAACCGGACTTTCGGTTCATCAAACCAAAATTATGTGGTAAAGTGAAATGACGAACAAAGTTTCGTCATATATGTATGCAGCCGAAGGTTGGGTACACGAACCGAAAGTTCAGTTTGCTAAACCGAATATTTGGGATGATATGGAACACGGGACGTTCGGTTCACATGGCCGAATTTTTTTCAGTGTACTTTCTCAAGAATTTTGTACATGCTCGCGAGAAAAGTATGACAGTATTCTACGAACAAAGTCTCATTGATTACTCCTTTTAAAAATTAAAACATCGGCCAATAGACGTCGGAATGCAGAATGCAGCTTTTGATCTTCGTCGCTTCAAAAAGATGATAATCACGGATTAACTTACGCGGCCATTTTGGAATCATTTTCATGTTTATGTTACGTCACTGGGGACAGGTTGGATGGGTAGCATTTCAGAGCCGGCAAATTCTCTAAAACAACTGTAAATCCAATCGATTGCTTAAGATGTTTACGTAATTTGTGCAGAGAAAAAAATTCGATTTATATTGAACACCGAACTTTCGTTCGGTCTTAGAAACCGAAAAATTGGGTCACCTGATCCAGAGAATTTCAGTATTCAATATGAATTGAAGCTCAGATTCTGCTATCGAAATTTTTGCCCTGGTGTACCACCAAAAATGTTGAAAAAGTGACTGGATATTACACTTAATGAATTTCGTGTCCACCCGTTGACTTCAGAGAGTACAGATCCTTACCTCCCAATCATCTTCTATTTTTCCTGTAAAGGTCAGAGCTAACAGTCCGGACAAAAAGAGACCAACAATAAGAAGGCAGAGAGTTACACAACACATGGGAAAATAGATAATCAGGGCTCTTTTCCACGGAGAAAATGTTATGGTGATCGGATCAGATGAATAAGTGTAAAGGTGACCTTTTTAGGTGAATCGATCCTTTAATATAATGATGACAGGCTAATTTAATTAATAAACTATTAAAAACAGGTTTGAAACATGTTATAAAAAACCGGGTGTCAGTTTAAAAAGTAGTAATTGTTATGCTCATTCGGAGAGAAATTAGTAAAATTGCACCATAAAGTGTCGTAGGACGGAGACAAATGACAATATGAACCTTGTCCCTGTTTACTAATGAAAATTAAAAACTCCTGCAAACGGTCGACTATGCAATTTTACTCGCAGTTAGAAATTGTGCAGCAGTGCCCGTCTCAGTAATTGAAGGAGTTTCTTGTACCCGGTGATACAAAAGGATATATAAGAGGTGCTCAAGTGAGGGGGTGGGAGGGACGACGACACTTTATACCTTTTCTCACAAATCAGAGAGTAGTCCAGCCTGGTATTTTTAAAATTCTTTTCGTGAAGCTACGAGGGTCATCCAAAAAGTAAGTTCACCCCTTTCATATCTCCGAAACTAAAAGGGATGAATCAAATCGGTAAAAAAGAACTTCTTACTTATATCCTCAGCTCTCCATAGGTACCAAGATTTTTAAATTTGGACCACTGGTTGCTGAAATATTCGATTTTTACGTGAACAACTCCCGGCCAGTTCCGTCCACCAAACGATGCGCTGCGATTCCCGTCACGCTACCTGAATTGACTGTGTTCCCCACACATCTACGTAGGAATAACCAACTCATATTCTAAGATTGGCATTAAAACAATCTTACCTTATTTTTCGACGTAATTTCCGTTCCTATAGATGCATTTTTCACAGCGTTTCTGAAGCTTCTTAATGCCGTTCTCAAAGAACACTTTTGGTTGACTCTTGAACCAGCCATTGACTTTTTCCGTCACCTGCTGATCGTTCTCGAAGCTCTGGCCACCTAGGTGCTTCTTGAGTTGCGGACAAATATGATAGTCACTCGGGGCAAGGGCTGGAGAGTATGGAGGATGAGGTGACACCTCTCACGCAAATTTGTCCAAAAAATTTTGGGTCTCTTTCGCCGTGTGAGGTCATTATCGTGAAGGAATAGGGGACCACGAGACAAGAGACCCGGTCGCTTGTTTCTTATTGCCAATCGCAACGAATTCAATATTCCACAATACCGTGGTGCATTGATTGTACACCCTTTCTCCAAATAATGGACGAGGAGTACTCCTTGAGAGTCCCAGAAGACAAAAGCGACGCGACAGCGCGCGGTGCATCTCATATCAGCGCGTCGTTTGGTGGACGGAACTGGCCGGGAGTTGTTCACGTAAAAATCGAATATCTCGGCAACCAGTGGTCCAAATTTAAAAATCTTGGTACCTATGGAGAGCTGAGGATATAAGTAAGAAGTTCTTTTTTACCGATTTGATTTATCCTTTTTAGTTTCGGAGATATGAAAGGGGTGAACTTACTTTTTGGATGACCCTTGTATATTTCGTCTTTAGGTTTTCATGCGTTTGTATCGGCTTCTGTTTTCTCACAGAAACATTGCAACGGTGACTTTCAGAAAAACGTAATTTAAAAACAAGGAGAGTACCCTATAGATATTCATTCCTTACGGGATTCCTGAAGTGGAAAAATCCATTAACTTTAAGTTTACCTTGCCTCGGAGAAAATTTTCAAGGTTCGTTTGTACGGAATAATACCCGCGAAAAACATTTCACACTACTTGGAGCCATCACAATCAATTTGAAAGTAGAAGTAATTCGTTACGTTGAACATACAATGACATGGTTGATAAAAAGACATTGTTGAAAGGCCATAACAAACTATTCATGTTTAAAACTTCTTGGAATAAAAAGAAAGATGATATTTAAAAAAACTGAACGTGAATCATTCGATTCGCGTAATTCAACGCGTGTTATTTATTTTTATTGCTGAAAATTTATTATCACTTAACATATCAGTATTTTAAATACTTTACATATCAGTTTTGTAAATGAAATGCATATCATTTTTGTACTGTTGTTGAATGGATGTCTATTGATTATATTTGACTTTTGTCATTTTTATTTCGTTTTGTTTTCTTTCATTATTTTTCCTAGCATGGTACCAAAATTCCTTTTAAATGGTTTATTTTTGACAATTTTAAGAAAAAACTTGATAATATAGCTTATTTGCCGATTTTGTACTTGTCCTCTACGCACAATTTAATTTTCTAATGATTTTTCTGGTTGTATCATAACATACATTGATATTGCTGAAAATCGACGATTGCTCATTTGTTTGCCTCGAACATTACATCCGTTAAAATTAATGTAAATTAATTTCATGAGACGTAAGAACGAATAATAACTGGAAAGAGAGAAGTTAATTTTGGCTGATTTTTAAAATTAAAAATTTCCCAGCAATGTATGAATAAACTTAATATTAAATTCTGCTAATTTCACGCGTTCCTGGCAAGTCTTTCTCTATAAACTTATTAGGCGAAATAATTAAATGAACTATTTTAAACTCTTTTTTGTAGCTAACGCACGTGATCCCATATTTTGTTACTCCTCTGACTCAAGGATGGGACTACAATCCCAGTGATAGGCCGTTTTAAGCCATGTCTCCTGGAAAAACATTGCTGTGAGGTCCTTTACTCATGTGAAAATGCAGTTACACTCTTACGTTAGAAAGATGACGATTCATTCTTTCCTTTCTGTATTTGAATTGTTAAATATGTTTTGTAGATTTTTGAGAATTCTCCATAAATCAATTTGAATTAAAAATTGGTTGAAAAAACTTAGCATTCATCAAAAAAGAGAAAATTCCCATTGAGAAAATTGCAGTGTTCGCTCTTGAATCCTCACGGAGAGCCTGCCGTATGGTCAATTTTTTCAGGTAGTCCTAAAAATTATTTAGACAATTTGAAAAAAATCATTTAGTTTTTTGCAAGAAAAAAATATGCTTCTGTCAGATTTTTGAGATTATATATGCTGGAGGGTGCGCCTCGGTAGATTCTGCTAGTATTTTCGGCTTTTGGCGATGCCAAAGAAAAGGTATTGTCAATGATACAACCTGCCTTTAATACAAATTTAGATAAGGCAGAGCATACGCCAAATAAGTTAACGCATTTGTAGACTGCGACAGAAGGTCGTCCGAAGTCACTTTTACATTTGAAGTAAATGGAAGAATTAGGATTGTGGGTCCTGTGTCGCAGTCGAAAAGTGCGTAAACTTATTTGAGGTGGACCCTACTTTCATGGGAAAAGTTGAGAACAAGTTGCTACATCGATTAACACAACAACGCTGATATTCTAAAACTATCCTGGTGGAGCTGTAAAACGTAATAATTTTCTGTGTACATTTTTTGAGTTGATTTTATTTTAATACTTCTTCTCTAGTGTTGATGACGTGGAAAATTTTCTAAACACGTGATAAAATTGATGTTTTTCTCTTTTATTTTAATATCAAACAACAAAATCTGTTGTTGTCCTTCTTGATTTTTCAAATGATGAATACATATCACGATACATATCAATTATAAAATCATCAAATTCTAATGATCTAGTAATAAAGCAATTTTGCCCGAAAGTTATTATATTAAATATATATCAGTCCTTTTTAGTGGATGTTAATTGAAGACTGTTTTGTAGTACTGTAAGAGAAATTTTTATCGAATGAACAAATACATATCATGAGTCTTGGACCGTGGCGCTTTTAACAAACTAGCTCAAATTTTTTCTGACTTGTTAAGATCCACAAGAATTATTTTTATTAGGTCTCAAAAATGACTATTGAAAATTCAACAATGCGGAGGATCTCTATACATATCATCGAATGCCTTAGCAGCACATGTTCTAATGACAACATAATTGCCCTTAATTATCCATACAGTCTAGAATAGTACCGTTCAAATCAATGTTTAAAAAGTAAAAGAAATAAATGACGAATTTTGTCGAAAATTTTCTCTGCATTTTCTTATAGCTGCAAATAAACTTGAAATAATTTCTTCTACATAAAGCTAAATTAAAAAAAGTTTGTGGAATATATTGTCTTAGACAATGAATTCGTACGCGCATTTAAAGGAAGTAGTCGAAAGTCTCAATAATATACCCAGAGGATTTCAGAATCTTACACTTATGTCACTAACATCGCTTGAAAGTTATACTGAGATTACTACCAACTTGCCTGAATACACAGTGAGTCCGAGAAATTGTTGCCTTCAGAATCACAACGCTATGTCTCAAATTTATTAAGCCTAAAATCGATCTCCCAATTTTTTTCAGAAATGAAATAACCGTTTAATAATTTCACACAAGATGAATCATTTTTAGGCAAGAATAAAAGAATAAGATTACCTGACCGAAAAATTTGTGACAAGTACTGTGACCCACAATGGTGCTCCATCAGTCACTCTATTCTTCAGTTGTCAAACTTACTGCTACCATGACGAGGTTTGACGAGAATCGCAGTTTTATTATCTCAGCTCTTCATTACCTGATTTGAATGTGCACCATATTCTTTCCTCTTGGTCACATCCTTTGTTTCCTAGAATTGTTCATGATTTTTCCCCTTTTTATTCATTTTGGTGTTATTTATAAATGTAAAAACAAAGTGTTTGTAAATTAATTTTTGCCCTAGTATAAGCCATTTGAAACTAAACCGTCACTATACATATCGAAAAATTGCGTTAGAATGGCAACTTTTCCGAAGTTTTTATTCTTTATTGTATTCTGACCTCAAACATTAAACCGGTTAACATTTCCAGCTGTCTTTGTCGAAAAATGCATTCGATCATTTATTTAAAAAATAATTTCATTAAAAAAAAGGATTGAGGAAAACTAATTTTAAGTTCATAAGACTCCACGTATTGTTACAGAGGAAATAAAACTTTTAAAGTGGTGTCCTGGATAATCTATTGCTTGGAATATCGTTCCAAATCTATGGAATGACCCCTCCGAATTTTCTCAAGGAACAATGAAAATATGCTTCAGTCACACGTATAAACCTGTATATAAAGAATATATCAGAAATCTAGAATTCAGTTTCTCTTCAATCCAGTATAGGCATATGAGCACTGGATGTTGCGTCCAGTCGCATTGAAGGCGCTTCTTCCTCGAAGCATTTTGTTTTCAGATAAAAGCATGTTAGCACCAACAGGAAACTATTTATGCTCTCAACTGTTGATTTGACTTTAATGACTCCAATTACAAGTGAAAAATGAATGGGGAAGATCTTTCTAATTATTAGCATTTTTGTTCAAATTAAATTTCTTTTAAAACCACTCAAAATATCCCCCAGTCCTCCCAGAGAAATAGTAACACAGTTACTTGATTGTTTCTTTTCTTACCTTTAAAGTGATCTAAAGCAAAAAAGGAAGAAATTCACTCTGTTTAAAAATTGCAAATAGGTATACTTCTACCTAAAACTCCGGCGAAAAGTAGTGAATATTGTTAAAAGTTTTGTTTCTTTTTCTTCCAGATGTTGAATATGTATCGCAACTAACTCAACAGAAATATATTACCTTGAAAGTTTATGAGATATACTTCTATTGAACCGTGTCAATAACTTTAATTTAATTCGTCATTGATGCATACGTAAATATAAAAACTAGCAATAACATGGGTAACTTTTTTGTTGGAACCATCCCTCATTTTGTTTATCGAATGAGAAGAAAATTTTAAAGAATAAAAACTTAGGGCCTGAATATTCCTGACGCAATTTTACTGTATCATACAATTGTTTGGATAAAGTATTTATTATACCTGTAATTGTTTTTACTGATACTTTGTGATAAAGAAAGCATTTATAACATATCTCGTTATGCATATCATCCTTATTTTACTGAATTTCTTGTTATATGCAATTTATTTTTCATATCAAACACATATCAATTTTTTTAGCCAGGCGAAATTCAACACTTGAAGATTATTCCTTCTGATTATTTTCTTTACGGTCATAGGTCTCATTTTCTTTAACTAAGATCACTTCGATTACATCAATACGAACAGGCATTTGGAAAATTGCCTTTTGATCTTACAGCGACCATTACCGAAATGATAAAGGTGGTTAATCGTAGAAAGTCCATCCATTGTGATCGTATAGTATTTTGTGATGTTTCTCAACTATGCCTGTATAATGTGTACCCTTTCGAACTGATCAAACTAAGATATTTATACGTGTGTTAAGTTTAAAGTTTACCAAAAGTTCAAGTGTATTGCCAATTAAGGTAGCATACTTTTGTTTGCGCAAGCGTTTTACTTGCAATTTAACCTGCGTGCGAGTAAATGCTCTTTCCTACGATTACTCATCCTTTCATCTCTTTTAAAAGTCTTACATAAAATTCCTTCTCCATCCGCGTTCTATTTTCACTATGCATTGAACTATACTGTACATTTCTAAATTAAGATTAGATACGTTGGGGCTTCAGATTGTTCACTATAATGTCACTGTTACGTTAAGTTATTTCATGTAATATCTAAAATGTGAATACTGAATTAAAATTGTATTCGTTAAACTTGGAATATTTGCTTTAATCACGTCTGCTCAATGGCAGTTATCTCGTTACGTGTACGAAATGAGTCTTCCGATAAAACTGGAAAAGAACGAAACCACCTGACAATGGAGTCATTATACAATACAACAAGGCATACCTTTTTTTGTTCTCTCTCTTTTTTTCTTTTCTTTTTTTTTCTATTAAAAAAAAAAAAAAAAATTAAGGTATCCACAGCACACGTTTGATGTTTTGGAAACATCTAAAACCTGTTTAAGGGGATAATAGCGTATAAAGTTCATGGCAAAGTTACTCAATTCGAAATATCCACTCGCGTAAACCAGAGATTAGTGTAAGTCGCCATCCCTTGAAAACAATCTTACCCGTTCAGAAATTTATCGCTGTATCAACGTGATTGAAGTTTTGTCTCCTTCTCTGAAAAAATTAATTTTTAACTTGGCGAAGGAAAAGTTTGCGAGACGATTCTTCAATTTAAAAACAAACAAAAAATAGAAAAGGGCCTATTTTGTCTCCACAAGACGTTAGTTTTTGTTTATAATTTGTTTTATTATGAATAAATTTAAAAATGCTTAGTGCATTTACCGTATTCTTAGAGAAATCTCGATGAGGTAACATGTATGTGCGTGCTATATTTCTCACCTTCTGTGGCTACTGTGTTCAAATTAGCAACCTGAGTTTATGTGACCCTAATGGCCATACAAATATTTCCCATCTCATTTAACCAAACTCTTCCCTCGGTTTGATGTAATCTGCAAGATTTGTTAAATTACGGCAAGTACACATGTGTGTAAAAAATCTTGTTGAACGAACCAAATATTATCCTAAGTTGTTGACAATGCGAAAACAAAAAAAGGGCCTGTTTTCTTTACTTTAAGTTTCATTCTGTGACAGCACGGTACTTTGGTGTGTTTTACTCAAACAAAAAACGAAAATCATTTGCAACCCAAAAAATCGTGCTTTGTGTGAGATGTACGATAAAAATCTTACCGAAGACCCATGGGATGGCATCTTGAAAGTTAATTTCCAAATCTTCGGACCTTTTAACAATAAAGAATACTAATTACACGTATTGTTAAACGCAGACAGGGTACTTTTTTAATTTAAATAATAATTGGAAGTTGTCTAATGTGAAAGGTCAGGATTCCTGACAAAGAGCCAGGAATACACATGACATTTTCCCTCTAAATTTTGATGTGACGGAAACAAATTAACAAACGCTAATTTGCAAATGAGTAAAAATATAACGGTATGAGCTTAGCGCATCGTAAAGCTGTTATAGCCATGCATCCTCTCGTTCACGCTTCTTTCTATACAAGGAGGACGCGTGAAAGGATGGTCACAACAACTTAACGATGCGCTAATCTCACCGCTATTTTTCTCACCCCTTTGCAGTTAAAGAACGTTCATACAATTCTTAATGCTAAAAATTAGATTTTTATACTCCCTCCTCCTCCTAACGCAGATCTATAAATTGTTTACAAAATACATGATGCTCCTCTTGACTCTTTCGTTGGTTACGGGACATTTTGTCAACGATTTTTTGTCCGCGCACCTGTTTTTTCAAGTAATTTATGTCCACGCGTTTTTTGGGCACGGGAGTTTTGGTCCACGTGCCAGTTGAGATCCAAAGTTAATTGGCCCACATGTAAATACAAACGACAATTGCTCACGAAGTTTTTGGATGAAGATATATAATGTCTTGGAAAAATGAGGGGTTGCTTGTTTTTTTGTTTTGTCTGTTTGGTCCAACGGAGAATAATACATAGTTGAGAGTTTTGGTAAAAATGGGGGAGCGTCAATTCCATGCGACAAAATTCACTCAAACTCTCTACGCCTCTATGGTGTAACAGGACTTAATTATCTTTCAAGAAATTCCCACCTTGTTATACCTGAACCGGATAAACCTCTATATTTGCCTCAGCTAAAGGCTCTTAGATTTTTTCTGCGTCCGATAAGTATCTTGATTTCTTTTGCGAGGAAAGATCTGTACTTTTAAAGGATGCTTTTCATTCTTAATACGTTCAATTTCGTATAATACTATGCAACAATAGTTCTCTGTTGTGAAATAGTTGCTTTAGGCGCCGCCGCACGGCGGGCGGGCGGCCAGCGCAAAACGCGCATCTGCGCCTACAAACCTAAGTGGATACTTCAAGCATTGTGCAATGCGTGAAGTATCCACTTAGGTTTGTAGGCGCCAATAAGCTTCTCGCGCTGGCAGCACGCCAATCCGCTCTGTTAGGCTTTAATAATTATACTCGCACAGTCAGCGTTTTCGAACTCATTATCTTGAAATGTTTGCACACTCTGAATTGATTATTCTCATTTAAATTGATGGGAAAAAATATGTATCAATTTATCAAAGGAGAATAATAATATAATGTGTTGTTTTTAAATATTGGTGCGGTTCGGTGTCAAATTTAATGATTTCCAAAGCACTTCAATTTTTTCTTTTACATTTTGTGATTTTATTGTGCTGCGGCGAGGTGTACGCGCAACCAAACGTTCAAAATTTGACGTATTTGACTCTAAAAGATCGATGTACAAATGGGTTAAAACTAAAGATTGTGTGCTTCTTGGTTTTTTTTCCTCTTTTATTCATTTTTGCAGTTTCTGTCGGCATAACTGCGGCTCATTGAGATTAATGTCACTTGGAAAAGGTTTTACAAATGTTTGTCACGTTTTAAAAATATAAATGTTTTCATAATGAAGTAATAATTTTGTGAAGAAAAAATGAAAAAAATGAAAAAAAGTACCTATACATATATAAGGATTATTGCACATCGAATATTTTAAGGATAGAAATAAAACCAAATATTCATCAATGACAATTTAAAGAGATGATTCAAAAGGAGAAAGTAATAACATTTCATTTAAAAAATGAGCAACCATAACAACACTTCCTTCTCTCCCAATTTCTCATTTGCATATTGTCAATATAATTTTACATACCGACTAAAATATAACGCTTGGACCAAGTCACTGTTGCTTATTTTACGAGTGGGCGTAAACTACTGGACAAAAAAGGTGCGCAGACAAAAAATCATTGACGAAATGTCCTGAAACCCTTTCGTTTCCAAAAAAAAAATCGCTGATAAACCCTAATTCTTCTTCTCTGTCTTTTAATTTTGAAAGGTTGATAAACTTGATAGAAGAAGAAACGAAGTAAAGAAATAATGACACAGGTCTGAACATTTTTAAATTATACAAATTAAATAAAAAAAATCAGGATACTAAAAGAAACGAGGAATATCGAACGATTTTCAATGAAATACTGTAATAAAGTGAAATGGAAAAGCAAAAAATTGTGACAAAACCCCTTTAAGAAAAGTAAACAAAAAAAAAATATATATATATATAACGCCAAGCATTGCTTCACGCGGCTCTGGTCTCCTTTTTCTCCAAGATCTATATCTTCGCCCGTGAGGAACCCATAACGCAGACTAGGGTCCCATCCCCCAAAAAGTTACGTATTTTATAAACGGCATCGAACCTGAGGTATTAATTAGTTCTAAAAGATTATACTTACGGTGGTTGGACGATTTTTACGACGTCACCCTGTAGGTAGCCTCTAGATGTATCCAAGCGGTGCCTGAAATATCCTCTGCCCTCCGGCCAGAACCGAACATCAAATTTTTGTTTGATGAAGACTTGATCGCACTTAGATTCGCCATTCGGTGGTACAATCCGCTGACAAAACAACCCGAGTTCTTCTTCTCGCACGTTAATCAAATCAGCTCGAATTTCAACACTTTCGACAGCCGTTTCATTCCACGAAAAATTGAACTCCAAGCCCACGAGGACGTTCCTGTAAACCGTTGCATTGTCCAAAGTCACCAAATCAACGTCAAAATGCTTCAAATTCTCGTCGCAGCCGAACGTCTCGTTCGAACTTCCCGCTTTTCGGGCTTCCCGCGCGTGCTCGAGAAATTTACGGAAGCAGCGCACTCTGACGGTGGACGGGAGAACCGCGGTCAAGCGGGACTCCTCATCTTCGGGCTCCATTCGCCGCGGAACGGAATAGGCCATCGAGACCAGGCCGGAGGGTATGTAACGCGAAAGGCTGAAGTGCTCCCGGAACGCCGACAGAGCGCGAAAGTCCCGCGGGATCATCCGGGAACAAACCACATGACGGTTTTCGAAAAAGACGGGTGCCTTCCGGCCGCAAACACCAGGCTGCAGCATTGCCCGGGGCAGTTTCAGCGGGATCGTGCTGTGATCCGTTCGGAGAAGGAATGTAGCTCGTGTTTTGGTATGGCGCGGCTGATCGCGCGCGAAAAGGAATGCTGATTGTTGGGGTTGCGGTGCTGTTTTGTTGGATGTTGCCTCCGGGTAGTACTCACCGATGAACGGTGAGTTTGATGAGGATACACAGAGGAAACTGAGCCATGGCTGGCTGTGCATGTCGGCCGAACTGCAGCTGAGAGAGTTCGGAGCGTTTATGCTGTCAAACATCGAGGCAAACGTACCTGGAACAATAAATAAGTAGCTAGTTAGTAAGTGGCACGTGGTACGAACGAAGTAAATAGTACAAATAAGTGGTACGTTAAAAAAAAGAAGAAGAAAAATGTACAGCTCAAGAGAGTGTCAAAAATCTGGTGATCTCTAGATGCTGGTTTGACTAGCTTTAGTCAAATTTACGCTGCAGCTGAGAGAGTTCGGAGCGTTTATGCTGTCGAACATCGAGGCAAACGTACCTGGAACAATAAATAAGTAGCTAGGTAGTAAGTGGCACGTGGTACGAAAGAAGTAAATAGTACAAATAAGTAGTACGTTAAAAAAAAGAAGAAAAAAATGTACAGCTCAAGAGAGTGTCAAAAATCTGGTGATCTCTAGATGCTGGTTTGACTAGATTTAGTCACATTTACACTCTCGGCATGCAAAGCTAACTAAAAGTGCAGTTAGACAGCATCTATAGAGATCACAATGCACGTTTTTGATATCCAGGATGCTATCTTAACATTTTACTTATTTATTTGTATTTTATCCTGTAAAAACGGTTCCACGTAGGCCCATAAGATCTCAATAAGTCTAAATGGATATTTCATGGGGACCAATTGGAAACCATGGGTAGGTACCCATCACCATACTCCACACCATAGGTATGGGAGGGAACAACTTAAATTTTTGCTCCAGCAAAAGTTTGCAACAGGCCCACGATCGTTCCAAAAGACCATAGATGGTGATTAATATAACAAACAGCCTTAGGAGTTATCATCAAATAGCAGCAAGCTATCGCAACTTAAAGTAAGGGATGATTTCTCTCACCTAAAGTTCTATTATTCCAACAGAGAATGTTTCTACGATTTTCAGCATATAACGAGTCGAGCTAAGGAGAAACAGAGTAAAAACAAAAATATGGCCCTGTCGGTCCAAGCGATTATTAGGTCTGACATTTCTTAGCTTTTGAACAAATTTAAAAAATAACTCAATATACGATTCAGTCTCAAATACCGCGTAAATGACTCCACGCAGTGTGTTTCAAAAAGGAAAATAGCTAAAACTCAAAATTAGAACTTTTCACACAGGCTTGACATCGTGAACCTCGTCTAACAGGCTTCCGCAGTATTTATGAGGGCGATAAGTATTTGTATTTTATAACCCTTACCACTCAGTAAGACGATAAAGTAGATGGATCCGTCCAATATAGCCATCGGATCCGTAGGTCACTTCGCTTTGGAGCCGGTATATCGGTGTTTAACACCGAATAACAGAAGTGAGCACATTATGGGTGACGCCGGTGGCGAGATGCGGATCTGAGAGCGGTTCCCTTCAAAGCTTTTGAGGCTCTTCGTCAATTATGCAGGACCATGGAAAAATGTAGTAAGCACCTCCTGGCATTGCCAAATTGCTCCTGAAAAATGTACATTTTCTAGAATACTTGGGAACATTTCACGATACAATTACTTATGAAGAAATGAAGCGCTGGGTGCAGAAAGAAATGCAGTTCTCGGCTGCGAATCTTTTAGTAATCCACATAGAAACACATAATTGGTTAGAATCATCAGTGGTAATTAAAATATTACGGAGAAAACTATTAGATGAATTATTGGGAATTTTCTGCCTCAAACTCTATGAAATCATAATAAATCCTCTGTAAATGTTTAGAAAAATCATGTAACTTGGTTTGATAGTAATGGATGAAACGTCAGCGCTGATTTGGAGACGCCGCAATCGAAAAGTGTTCTGATTTCTGCACCCAGCGCTTGAATTTCATTCGCAATTCAATGCCGAAAATTTGAGGGAATTTCACAAATTTCTGAAAAAGAGAAAAAAATAATATTTTGTTTGGAGAAATTTGTCAACAATCAAATGCTTTTGCAGTTATGTTCCTATGGACGGCAGAGTAGGGCAGAGGAGATGAGGTCGTCCTGTTACTTCGGATTGATTCACACTTTTCGACATCCAGGTTGTAAATGGAGGTGTGATAGATTTATGAGTTGGTGTTTTTCGATGCGTAACCTAACACAAACATTCTAAATACGCACATTTCTTCAGTGAGAGAAGTGAAATCTAATTTTATGATCAACTGACTGTTCTCTGTCTTTTTTTTCTCTCTCTATTTCGATTCTAAAATTGGTGCTCAAATATTTTGATATTGAAAAATAAAAACACAATATCAATAATAATTTTATTGAAATTGTAAATTACATAATGACTGACTTTAACGACTCCGATTCATGTGAGAAACTGAGAAAATTTGTCCTTGACATCCATGCAAGATTTCTAAGGTGCGTGCCTCAGACGGATAAAAAAATAGTTTTTTTTTATTATTCTAAGAATCTGGGTGGCTCTCTCATCGCGTTTGAAAATATTACAATATTTCATGCAAATATCTTCGCAGGATTCAAGTTTTTTGACGCTAAGTCGGCCTCATTTAGTGATATCACCTCGCAATCTCTTCTGTCATTTTAAAAGAGGAAGGACTACTAAAAAAATGTGATATTACACTCTCCTGATTCTGGATGGAATGTCCACGTTTATTTTCACGGCAGATTCGCGTGTTGAAGTACCCGTCAACGCCGGACCATTCAATATAATTCGACACATTGTTGCATGTGTTTTGAAATTGTGCCGCTAGAGAGCCCGCCACAGGTTATGCGCATTGTAGCGCCTTGATTCAACTATTCGTGTTCCACGGATATGTGTGTTGCGTGTTCAAAAATTGAAGGCACTCCCGCCTTTTTCATCACTGGACTGGGAACGAACATCTCTCAGTTCGTTGACTGGCCAATTTCGCCAAACAGGCGTAGCAATAACTTGTCAGTGGCTAACGAACAAAACCGCCTATCTACAAACTGACAATTTTGCAGAACGAAGAGAAATCTTCGCCATTTTTGAAATTTTAAGGTTAGATTTGCAATTTTTTCATACATTACAGCGTTAATGAAGCGCTTCTCTATAGAATTGTGAGTAACACAACTAAAATCATCAGCTTGCGTATTTTATACGGCAAAGCTGCGAACTTATTTTTGCCGACATTGTCAGTTAGACGTTCTCGTTCGTTAGCCGTCGATTTTCAACCACGAACACGTGCAGAACATAGCACGTACTACTGTCTTGCCTGATATGAAAAAAGACCCCTTTAAGAGTTGGTAATAAAATGTGTCAATTTTTTATCATCAAAAAAATTTCTAAATGTCCTAGATCATACTGACAACTTTACGAAAAACAGAGGATTCGTCTAATAAAATGTTCTACTCGGACGCTTCCAGGTATATTTTCTCAAAACTTCATTTTTGCTCTTACTGAGTAACGGCTCTTTCCAGAGGCACGGCAGAGAGATGTTTACTATTGCTCTACCGCAATATAATAACCGCTGTAACACAAGCAATGGCAGGTGCAACTAACCTATGTGTCCAGTCTAACATCAGCCAAAACATTCGAGCTCCATGATTTTTGAACGGCGACACGACTCATTCCTCGCAAAAAAATGGAAACGCCGGTATACGCTATCATTAACAAAGTATACTGGAGCTACAACTCGTAATCGATCTCGTCCTGAAAATTTCATAGAGCGATTCCCGGCATAGGGCGAAAACACAAAAACTAACCTTGACATTGAGGAAACACCGGTTTTGGCCCGGCGAATCGAACTTGAGGCCGGAGGGACAAATAGAAACACATGTTACCCACATCTGTTGCTAAGTAACAGCCGTAAACAAACATGCGCTTCCTCCGCTCATCGATGCGGTGCGTTGCGGCTCAACGGTGCAACTGATGGATATGTGGGTACTCTGCTCCCTGTGTTGCCGTTTCATGGGGATGATTCGTCGTTTCCTAGAAACCTTCGAAAGAATGAAACTACTTTTCACCGTTTTGGAATATGTGCTTTCCCTGAGAAACTGTGCGAAATCTCCAATCGAAAATTTCACTGATGTACCCTCTGATTACAAGCTAAAAGCAAAGTTTTGAATAGGAATTATACTGATATTATATCCCAGTGAAAAAATCCAATCTCGAGTCAATTTCGCAACTTTGCAATAGAGGTCCATTCTTACAGATGAGAAAAGACGCATTGAACGGCTCCAATCAGAATCAGCAAATTGCTTTTTTTTTTTTTTTTTTTTTTTTTTTTTCAATAAGTTGCTATTTATTGGTCCTCTATACGTAGAAATCACACCATGAATGATATGTTGCGTGACTTATTTGTTGCATTTTTCGTGCCATAAATACTTAAAGAAGTTTTATCTACGGTTTTGTGCAAGTTTTTTTTTATTGTATTTTAATTTCGTTTGCCAACTTGGATTTGTATAGAAAAACAGTTTCCACGTTTCCCGCAGGAACTTGTTTTTTAAGAAGTCAAAAGTAAAAAGACAAGAGAGAAATGATCCCATTTTTTCGTTAAAATTTGAATTGTGTGCCGGCAGACAGAAATGCATAAACTCTCATAATAATTGTTTTTCCGAACTTTATCATGAAGCAGCAACACTGCCCAGCCGTCCCGTCCGAAACTGATCATGGGCCACCTCTCGTTCACGCTTACTGACCTACTGCACTGCACGTGCGAACGCATGGAGGTCATCTACAATTAGGTCATTCAGACTTCGTTTTGTGTCAAACACGTTTGAAATATGATTTCCTTACATATAATTTTTTCCGTTCATTAGTTCCTAAACTTCCTCTATAATACAAAGGATAATTACAAAATATGATTTTAAATTTAGATGCGATGCTTAGATGATTAGAGAGATGTTTAACTGGGTTCCTCCTGGGAAGGAGACGAAGGGGACGCCCAGTGAAAGAGTGGCGACAGGGGTTTTAGGAGAAATGAGGGTGTGCCAACTCCCTGATGGGTTTTGGGAGGATAGGCAACTTTGGCGGCTAGGTGTCGCAAAGCGCCAGAGAGCGCTACAAAAGCGGCTTTATCTGTATGTATGATTTTGAATGTAGAATGGCACATACATTTTATACAGATATTTGGATGAGGGTCATCCCTGCATAACGGATCGGTATAACGGGTTGGTTTTTGACATCCTCACCCTGTGTACAGAACGCTTTATAAGGCTTTCCCGTACCTCCAATAAATTTATAACGAATAAAACAACGATGACTCGTCACCCCATTACGAAAATTTTGCGAATTGAGATAAATTTATGGAGCATGTATGGGTTGTTATTGAATATGGCAGGGTAAAAGCATTGCAGTTCATGGACTGATGAAAAAGTAGCAGGTTTCCTCTGAGACCGATCTATATAAGTTCCATACGTCAAAACCCTTGGACACAACAGAAAAAAACTCCTTAACACTAGAAAAATCACCCAAAATCGTTTTATGGCGGTTTTTTACTTTCTCGCTCCCCTTGCAGATAGAGGAAGTATTGTCATCATAAAAATAAAAATAAAAAAAAATTAAATTTCATCATTTCTAGGCGTCTGAAGGTGCCTTGAGTAACAAACACCGAATTTAAAAAAAAAAAATGTGTGTCTTTCGTCAGGCATTCCCAAATTTGTGTACAGCCATATCTCAAAATCTATTCGTTCAATGTCATTCAAAATTTTATGGAGGATCATGTATATGGTCTCCTTATGCACGTCAAAAAAAATATTTTTTGTACTGTCACGGCCTGACAAACATACGCTCTTTACGCTTGTTGCGTTGGTAGCTGTCCATAAATGACGTCACGTTCTTAGAGAAAGAGGGTTCATGACTGCCCAATTTAAGGACCCATTTAAGGAGGATTAAAGAGGGGTGAATAACTGACAACGTGAAAGCAGGACTGCAAAAAATGGAAAAAGTTCCTAACGCCATTTCTTGATGGCTCCTTACGTAACTCTGGAATGACCCCATTATACCATCGCTCCTCTGACGTAAGGGCGTATTTTCATTTCCAAGTGAGCCCTGAAAAGCATGAAGCTATATGGAGAACAGGGCTCATGTGCAAATTGAGATACGCCCTTGCATGTGTGACATTACGACGTCGTAACCCTATAGAGTAATCTAGAATCCCTTTATACTGAGAGTAAAGACAATGTGAATCAATGTCTAATTGGTTCCCGTATTTTAGGTCTTCACAGCGGCACAAACGGGAATAAAGATTACATTTTCACCAATTGCAAAGATTATAAACTGGAATAGACCGGGGAATGGGGGGTACGGCAAGGAGCAAATGGAATGAGAGAGGAAACGGAGATAGGAATTCGGGAATGGGTTGATCAGAGATTACAAAAAACCGTCCGATTTGTGTAATCTTTATTCCTCTTAGTGACATCCATAAGCCGCGTTGTCTCTTCTCTCTCTCTATAAAGGGACTCCAGAGTAACCGTACTTCCTTCATCCGTGTAAAATGCAGAAACAGAGTCACGCAGGGTTAAAATTAGTGGGAGAGACACATACCCACAGGGTTAAAAAATCTCAGTTCAGTCGCTAAGGAGGAAGTAATTGCTCGAAAATGCTCGAAATAGTTCTTCAAGTGAGCTCATCGACTAATCTCTGAGCTGATTAGTACATTTCGACGTAGTACATGAGAGGGCGTGTGCCATTTTTTATCAACTGTTTGTAGCAATTAACATTGACTTTATATTTAAATGATTAGTTAGCATAGATGGAATGCAGAGAAATCACACAGATCAATGGGGGCTTGTTTACTTCTTAATATTCAGCACTCAGCGTTTTTTCACTCGCTGGTCAGCCTCGAAAAGTAATGAGTACAATGCAAATCACCTCACTCTTTAAGTTTCATGACCGACAGGCATGAGCATAGCCAGAAGAAAAAATGAGGCGGGGGAGGAGGGGTGCCCATTAACCCATCATGAAGGTCTGGGTATCCAGCAGCTTTATACGATTGCAACTTTTCGGGGGAGAGATATCAGCTTTTTAAGGGGGAAGGGGGGGGGTCAGGCCCCAGCGAGCATGAGCGGTTCTACGGGGGTGCCAGCGGGTGTTGAACACTCCAAAGCAAAAATAAAGTATCATGAGATAGACTTTTGGTGAGGTACAAAGGTCGAGAAGTAATCATTGCGCACAGTTTATCCTTTTCATTTCATAAATTCTGAAATTTTCTCACTTTGCTCAACACTATACATCTGTTCCTTTTTCACCGATGTAGAATGTATGTGAAAAATACGTAATTACTGCTAATATAGATTCTATGGTAATACACAGCACCCCCCGCTGATAGAATTGCCCATTCTAAGGACTGGGCATTTTCCAGTTACCAGCGGACAACACAACAAGTTACCAGCGAACTGGCTCGTCAATCCTAACCAACAAACTCCCCCATCGGCCGATTTCTGACGAATTTTTTGGGATATTTTTGATGACATTTTGTAGTATAAAAATAAAAACCTACACACTGAATCATAATTCACAGGTTATGTAAATGAATTTTACAATTTATTTTCTTTCATTTCCTTTAGGAGTTTTTTTTTCTCTTTTACTTTTTTCCAAACACATTAACTCGGCAAGCAGGACTTTGCATTCTCAAGGGAAGAGATGAATGAAACATGCAGGAAATGGACACTCCACGAGAATATACAGGTTGCAGAACATGTTTCAAAAGTTGGAAACTAGAAAATCCATAAAATCCTAAAATGTATTGACCAACCAGAGAGCAGCACGTTTTTGCGGTGTGAGGATTGAGATGGTGATATTATTCTCACACATACACACTGTTTTGCAAGTGCTACAACTATGACAACTCTCTTACATTTCTGAAGAGATGAGAGAAGCTGGAGTGCCTTCAATTTTTGAACATACAACAAGCAGATCCGTAGAGTGCGAATAGTTGTATCAAGGTGCAACAATCAACTCGGTGTAGTATTCATAGATAGAGATAATTTTTGAATTATTGGCTTTCGATACTTCTTCTTACAGGTTCAAACTTGATTCGACTTGGTGTATTTCTGCTAAACTCGATCCGTATTGATGTCCCAATTAGGTCTTTGTTCAACATGTGGCAAGATGAAACTAATTTTTTAATCTCTTGAAGTGTCGGAAAGGCTCTGCTGCTATGGAGTAAACGCTGTTAGATCCATACAAGCCGACATAGATCCCTTTTTCAAGCCTTTCGTATAGTATTCGAATTATAACCAATCATTTTGGTGCAACTCAAATATTTTGAAAGTTTAAACAGTCATTTATGATTAGATTTGCCACATTGTATTGTGATGCTTTAAAAATTATGGATTCTGTTTTCATCCCCAAAATAAAAATTTGTGATCAACGAGCAAAATTTGCTTCCTTCAAAATTATATCATGGCAGGTATAGTCAAAAGACCGTTTCATAACAGCAAGTTCGTAAGTTTTTGTCGTCGTTTCGTAGATGTAAGGGATGTAAAGTCGACCGGTGCTTAATTAAACAATTTGGTACTCATTTAAAGAGCCAACTTTTCTGCGTCATTTTATATGAGAAAATATGTGTGTCATTAGTTTCGCTACGCAGTCAGTTGCCCCTATGGATGAGCTATTAATTTCGGCTCCTAATTGCAAAATGAAGTCTAGTCAGTGTTAGAAATAATATTTTTGGGAGGTACCTGTATATACATTTTAGATTTAATGGTAAAACTTTTCTGTGAGTTTCTACCGGTTTTAAAATACCTAGTACCTTAAAATATACATTCTAGTTTAAGATTCAGGAACACTTTCCTCTGCTGCATGGAAATATGAAACCTTAGAATAGAGAATGTCCCCAAACTTTATTTTTTGAGAGCGGTCGATTTTAGGATTCATTGAAAAATTTGTCGTAACTATCTCGAGATAAAAATACTTAGTTTGCTACTGCTGCGTAAGATAAAATGGCACGCGCGCCGGCGTCCCAGCATCAATTTGCTGAGCTTTGGCTAAATTTCTTTATCTTCTGCTGCACAATACTCTAATTAAAATGGACAAACAAAAGGTATCTAGAAAAATTTTGCTCACCCATCACCCGGTCCAGCAGTATATAAACTTCGGAAGCACACTTGGTAGGCATTCCAGTAGAGGTTTCAAACCTTCTGTGATCATGTGGACTCCCGTATTATTGTGCCTGCTGGGTAAGTTCATATTTCACGGATACTCATGACTTATTTTATTCGGTCTCTTTATGCTTTAAATTAAAACCACTGTTGTCTGCATCCACGGAGAAAATTAAAATTCTATGGGGGCCTAAAACTCAAAGAATATGAGGAGCGATACTTGCCATTGCCAGTACCGCGGTCAGGAGCGGTGCAAGTCTCAAATTAGCTGCATTTTCCAAAGGAGTTACTTTTTCTGGCTCATTTTATAAACAGCATATGGGCTATTGAATTCCGTATGCAAAAAGGTGTCGTTACGGATATGCCTGAATTAGTATTTCCAAATTGCAAAATGTAGTCTAAATATTAGAGAGGTTCATTGAAGCAGCTTTTACGTTTCCTCCAAAATGTATTTCGCTCCATGTATTGTACGTACCAATTAATGTAAAAACGAACTTTTACCTGCTTTTTTCTTGCTCAGTGGTAAAGAACATATTAATTTTAAAATACAACTGCTGCAATTATATGTACATTTATATTGATATTAGCAAGTTTCGACTGAAGTTTTTATTCAGTGTAGTATGATCTTAAAATTAGTATAATAATTTTTGGATTTTTCTGCCGTTGAAAGCGAAAGAAGTTACTTTAAACAGTATGTTTAGTGTACCTTTTTCGTAAGAAATCTAGAAAGCTGTGTGTTTCTTGAAGGGCAAATATACTGGTACAATTGTTTAGAAAAAGTACATTGACTGTTTCATATGCACGTGATACAACAACCCTGCCTTGCTGCTTTGAGTTCCGATTCCGCGACATTTTTATTAAATGATGTGTTTGAGAAGAAGCAGTAACGTATAAATTTAAAATCAAATGAGCTCTGGTACGATGTGGTTGTTTCTAGGCTACCTTAAAAAATAATTCCCAAAACAGTAGACTTCAAAAAAATTGTTGGGGCCAAAGAGCTGGGGGTCAGAGTTCAAATCTTTGGGGCTCGATATCGCTTGAGCGGAAAAGTACATTTATCAATAACAAATCTTTGCCAGCATAATCCATCATTGGGTGTAATTTATCTTTCTATGTAAGAGATTATTACCGACCAGGCGTTCCATGTTACCTACATTCCTTGAAAATATTAAAATAATTTCAAACTGATTTTACTCCAAATCGATATTTTTGAATCGGAGCAGAAACCAGATTTTTTTATTTGTTGTTTGATTGTGTGAAGGGGTGATTTTTAGTAAAACGATCCGTTCAAAAGTTATGACAAATCAAAGTTGGTGTCACGGGAGTAAGAGGCAATTTATCTTTAAATCTGGGCCTGAGATCGCTCTGAGACCTCCATTTCTTCCCTCCGCTGCGACCCTCACGACCATCGCAACCCTCTGCTCGCATAGGCATGGGCGCTGACCGCTGAGCTGACAGAGGAAGTGGATGATTTGGGGGAATGAAAAAATATCTCTTAGCTACAAAGAGGACCCGGATTCCTGAAGATCCTGCCCGTTACTCAACTTTGATATTTTCGTAACTTTCAAACGATTCATTTTTCTCAAACTCAAATTCATTTTTTGCCACACGCATTGAACTGAAAATTTCGAAAATCTGTTTTTTGCTCGAATGTGAAATACAAATTTTGAGTAAATTTGAGATAAAATAGCCTCCAAATCATCAAAAAATGAACAGAGCCCTCGTAAATTGTAGCTATTTAATGAGATATGGTTATCGTCTCTTCCAGAATGGCAATTTTAGACCATTTTAAGCGCAAGTTATATATTGATACTTACCTGGATTCGTTTGAAACTTATCAAGCTACAACCATTAAAATATGGACTCCCCTTGCGCTCCTGAAAGGGTATAAAGGGTCTGAAACGCTGAAAAAAGATTTCTCATATAAGCGGAATTCACGAAATAAATTTGAATGGAGTCTGATGGGGGTGTACGTGGGACACATACATTATCTGGGGAAAAAAAAAAAAAAGAAAAAAACCTGAAATGGCAAGAAATAACCGAATCGCTGAAAGGTTAGTGATAATTTTTTTCCACTGATACTGCTTCTTTGCCAATTGAAAAACGTATATTCTTGGAATTTCAGTCGCAGCCGCCAATGCGCAATATGGATGGAAAAATGGAAACTTGTACAAATATGAAGTCAACGGACGCACTCTGACCGCCCTCAACCAAGTCGCCGACCAATATGCCGGAGTTTTATTCAGAGCCAACCTTCTCGTCCAACCCTTCTCCGACGACAGATTGTCCGCCTACGTAAGTACCTTAACCAGAAAGTTCAACTTTTTTGACGTGGAATGGGGGGATTTAAGGACGATGCGCGCAAGTGCAGTCACTGAAAAAAATCGATATATACCTACATCAACGATTTCAAGTAAAATTGGTCTTAAGGCATATTCTGTGAAAAATTCGCTCCCGAATTCCAATTATTAAGCATCAAAAAGTCAGTTTGAACTTTCTTTCCGCCATAAGGATCCATGTAATTTTGAGACTTCAAACACGTATTTCTCGAAATAGCAAAAACTGCACTCATGCGCCTTGTCCTCCAAGCCCCTCAATTGAACTTCGGAATGAAAAATAGGGGTTAGTAATGATTAAAAAATTGATTGAATCCATAAGTCAAAGTTTTCAAGATATTTCACTGCTGTGCGTTAGAAATTCAAAATATCCTGTACAGCTTGTTTCCGGAAAATTGGCGACCGCGTGTCGCTTCCAGGACTTTATGTCCACCTACCTTTCGTCCATTAAATAAATTTCCACCGCTATTTATGTCCACTAAACGTTAAGTCCAGTCTTTATTATAAGTCCACTTGATTTAATGTCCAACCATGAATATGTCCAAAATTGTCCAAATTGTGGACATGTTAAGTCCACATGATTTTCTTCTCATTTAAATGACCGGAACCACCTCAAAAATAAATGCATACTACTACTACTACCTTCACTCTTAAAAACATATTATTCATGAATCAAGTCATGTAGGAGAACAGACTCTAAGAGCAGATAAAAACATTTGTTCATGTGTACACTGTACGGATATGATAAGATTATAACCAAAGCGGGAGCCTAGGAAACGCTCCAATGCCAAATTAAACATTTTTCAGTAACAGATGCAGTCAAAATTGGAAGTCCTCTCTAACTAGTTATTTCGTGCGCCTTCAATCTTGTAAGATACTGTGCAACGCCTCTGACGCGAAATAGTTGCTTAAAGCGTTGCGGCGCGGCAGGCAGTCGGCGTGACACGCGCATAGGCGCCTACAAACCCAACGGGATACTTCACGCGTTGCGCAATGCGTGAAGTATCCCGTTAGGTTTGTAGGCTCCAAGGCGCGTTCTGCGCTGCTAACACGCCGCTTCGCTCTGTGTTAGGCTCTAATATTTAAACTCGCGGAGTCAGCGTTTTTCAACTCATGATTTTGAAATGTTTGCACTCTCTGCATTGATTATTCCCTTTTAAACTGATTAAAAAGAAACATGTACTCCTTGAAAACATAATGTGTTTTTTGTAAACATAATAATGGTTCCGTGTCAAATTTAATGATTTCCAAAGCATTCAAATTTATTATTTTATGTTTTGGGCTTTTACTGTGCTGCAGCGTGGTGTAGGCGCAACCAAAAGCTCAAAATTGGACTTATTTGACTCAAGGAGGTCGATGTACAAATAAGTTAAACGCAAAAAAATGCGTGCTTCTTAGTTTTTTTCCTCTTTTATTAATTTTTGTATAGTTGCTTTCATCACAACTACGGCTCTTTGAGATTCATACCGATGCCATTGCTTGGAAAATATTTTACAAATATTTACCACGTTTTAAAAATGTAAATGTTTTTAAAATGAAGTAATGAATTTCATTAAAAAAAAGAATGTACATTTAAGGCATATTTTACATCGAAAATGTCAAGGATAGAAATGAAACCAAGTATTTACCGAAGACAATTTGAAAAGATGAATCAAAAGAAGAAATTAACATTTCAATTAAAATATGAGTTACGATACAACACCTCATTCTCTCTTAATTTTCTCATTTCGATATTGTCAATATGATTTTACACACGGACTAAAATATGACGCTTGAATTTGATTTTAGTGGACTTTACATTTGTGGACTTAACTTAGTGGACGTTTAAGTAATGGACTTAACAATAGTGTGGGCTTTAGAACTGTGGACGTAAACATTGTGGACGAGAAGTCTGTGGACATAAAGTCCGTGTGCCCACGTGTCACGTGTGTCAGTGTATTTCTTTATTTCAAATTTGAAAGATATTGAAATCGGCTTGTTTTTTATGGAATATTTTAAAAAAGCTCATGTCTTTTCAGGAAGAGTTTCAACACGCATAGGTTGTTAGCACGGGGTGTTTTCGTATTTTAAACGATCTTAGCTCTTACCCGTAGCTTAGAGGCTCGTAAAATAATATTAAAAGCTCCGCAAATGTTAATGTCGAATCATTTTGACACGGCTATTGTTTTTTCCTATTTCAGATTCAAAATGCCGAATTCGCTCAAGTTCATGCTGAGCTCCCAAGTGGATATGAATCTCACATCCCATCCAGCCACTTGAACTACAAGAACATGCCCCTCAGCCAAGAGCCATTTGAAATTAACCTGAAGAAGGGAGTTGTCTCCAGTCTCCGCGTTAACAAGAATGTCTCCGACTGGGAACTCAACATCATCAAGGCTGTTGTTAGTCAAATTCAAGTTGACACCCAAGGTCAAAACTTGAAACACTCTAGCCACAACCAACTGCCCAAAGTGAACAAGCCTTACGGTGTTTACAAGACCATGGAAGACTCCGTCACCGGCGAATGCGAGACTCTTTACGATGTCTCACCTCTGCCAGAAATCACACTCCAAACCAAACCCTGGTTGGTTCCTTTCCCCAACTTCCGTGAGAATGGACAATTCATCGATATTGTCAAGACTACCAACTACAGCAAGTGCGAGGAACGTTCTGCTTACCACTTTGGTATCACCGGTCTGACCAACTGGAAACCCGCCAGTAACCAGATGGGACAATTCCTCTCCGTAAGTTTTTTGTATTTACACCCTCTATATCATTCATTATGATTATGGCAAACAATTATAAATTGAGTTTGTCATGTGGAGCCTGAGCTTTTCATATTTTGCAGCAATGATTTTAAAAATACAGGACACCTTAAAATAGGTTGAGACTAACTAGATTTTTTTTTGAATATTAATGCATTTTGTCCGAATTCATCTATGATTACTCCGGAAAATTCCATACCTTAATTGCGGAACTTACATCCAAAAATGCAAAAACTTTGCGATTTATTTCTCCTGTACAAAAGCGGGGTATGAGCTTTATAATGCTGCTCTGGTTGTGTGTTGGCGCACAGAGCTTCAGGCAGTAAAGCACGATATTTTGTAATTAAAAACTACGATTTTGGGCTCATTTTAAAAACATCATAAAAACTATTGGTTCCTGTATGCAGATAGGTGCAATTCTAAATGAGGCACAACAGTGGTTCAATATTGCAAAATGTAGTCCAATAAAAGATACGCGTTTACAATTTTGACAAAAAAGTTTTTTTTTTTAAATTTTAGACGAAAAACTTAGTTTTCAAACTGGTGAGACGCGAATGATACGCTAAATAAGGTGTACAATCTGAGCCGCACTGAAAAATGTATACTTACATTTTTTCAACAAAAAGTGATACACATGTATCAATTCTGTTCATGAATTTTAGGAAAATTACTTGCAAAATTAGTTAATATAGAAAATGAACATCCTGCAATCATACCTCAAATAAAGTCAGCATGAAAATAATAATACTCTCTGCAGTTTCTCGTGATCTTTGGATTTACCCTTTTTTTTTCACTGTTTCAGCGGTCCAACATCAACCGTGTTGTCATTTCCGGAAACGTGAAATACTACACCATCCAGTCTTCCGTCTCCACCAACAAAATCGTCATCAGTCCACAGATGTATGAATCACAGAAGGGAATGGTTGTCAGCGTCATGAACTTGACTTTGGCTTCCTTCCACCAAGCTAACGGATCTCCCCGCAGCGTCTCAAACTCCCGCAAGATCAACAATTTAGTCTACGACTACTTGGCTGCATCTCCAAACGCATATGCCCAACACTACAACAACAATGGTGCCTCCAGCAGCAGTTCATCAAGCTCAAGCTCCAGCAGCTCATCCTCCTCATCCAGCAGCAGCTCCGAGGAAGCATACTACAACAACAAGAACAACCACAACCAACACAACGGAGATTCCAATGCCCCTCGTAGTCGCTCTCGCAGAGACTTGTCTCACTACGAAAACAAGCAAAACGACATTGAAGCCTCCGCTAATGGAAACAAGAAATACGAGAAGAAAAATAAGGGACACAACGGACACAATGGACACAACGGCCATAACGGTCACAACGGCCAAAATGGCAACAAAAACAACTCTTTCTACGGCAGTTACAGCAGCAGCTCCAGCCCCAGCAGTTCCAGCTCTAGCAGCTCCGAGGAAAGCAACTACCGTTACAAGAATGGTAAATTCGCCAGCTTCGCCCGTAACAACGAAACTGGATACTACGGCTCATACCAATCCAGCAGCTCCTCTGACTCCTCAAGCCCATCTAGCTCATCCAGCTCATCCAGCTCCTCCAGCTCATCCAGCTCTTCAAGCTCCTCTGATTCCTCTAGCTCCTCCAGCTCTTCCAGCTCCTCTGATTCCTCCAGCTCATCCAGCTCAAGCAGCAGCTCCGAGGAAGAGTACTACCGTAACAAGAACTACTACAACAAACACAACAACAGCCATGCCGACAACTACTACAACAAAAACAACAACAGCCATGCCGACAACTATCACAACAAATACAATAAGAACAAGGAAAACAACAGGAACAACGAAAACAACGGAAACAACCACAACGCTTACCGCAGCCGTTCTCGCAGACATGTGTCAAACTTTGAAAATGGACACAACGACCAAGACGCCTACGCTAATGGAAACGACCAATACGAGAAACGCCACAATGGAAACAACCAAGCCTTCTACGGCCCAAGTAACTTCGAGGAATACAATTCCAAGCACAGGAATGGTAAATTCGCCAGTTTTGCTCACCGCAACGGAGCTGGCTACTACGACTCCTCTTCATCCAGCAGCTCATCTGACTCCTCTGACTCTACCAGCTCCTCTAGCTCCTCAAGCTCTTCCAGCTCCTCCTCTGACTCTAGCTCTTCATCTAGCTCCGACGACAACAGTTCTTACGGATCCTCTGTCTCTAGCAGCAGCGAGGAAGAACACCAGCCAAAGCCTCGTTTGTACCAAGCCCCACGCACTCCTTTCCTTCCTTTCTTCGTCGGATACTACGGAAACAACATCCAGTCCGCCAAGGAAGTCAATGGTGTCGCTGTAGCTCGCAAATTGGCCTTTGAAATTGCCGAAGATTTACGCTACCCAAGTGAAATTCCCGCCAAAGGAACTCTGTCAAAATTCACCTTGTTGACCAGAGTCATCAGAACAATGGACGCCAAGCAAATTGAACAAGCTGCCCGCGAAATTTACTTCAACCACTACAAGGCATCGAGCCACAGCCAAGAAGACAACAAGAAAACCTATGCTTGGTTAGTGTTTTCATGTAATTTGCATAATGAATAAGTGTTTCAATCTGCGTATGAGTTTATACTTTTTATCACAGGCATGAGAAAAATTAGTTTTATCACGAAAGTCCCAATAAATATCGGATTTAAAATTAATACTTTAATTTAATATCGGCAATTTCTATAATATTTTAAAATTCATTAAAAAAGTAATTTCACCTTCAATTTTGTGGTGATATCCTTGAAATCAACTTCGGCTTTCACAGAGATCTCAAGGATTGTTCGCATCCTGTAGAGAGACTTGCGTACAAATTCTCGAATGAACAATCGAACTGAAAGTGAAAATTTTGTTTCAGCACTTTTTATAACCTGCCAGTTCTTTGTTACTTTTTTAGGAAGGCTTTCCGTGACGCTCTTGTCGAAGCTGGAACTGGACCTGCTTTCGTTGCCATCGTCAACTTCATTGAACGCAAAGAAATCACCCCATATGAAGCCTCTTTCATGATCAACCGTCTTCCAGTTGTTGCTCGTGAACCAACTCCTGAATACATGAACTACTTCTTCGTGAGTTTTATTTCATTTTTCCTCTTTTTTTGGCAGTTCTATCAAACTGCGTTTAAAAAATTCCAAAGGTTAAAAAATGTATCTGAAAAATTCAGTTCTGAATCAATAATTTTAACTCATGTTAATTATTTGGCAAACTTTATCAAATAATGCGCGTTTTCGCATCCTAATGGCTTTTAAAATATTTATTAATCAGGAAAATACACACAGCCTATTTGCTTGAAATTAATTTTTTCTGTATATTTTTTAAGTAGTTCATATGCTAATTGTTCATGCACTAATTTGTTAAGTATATCAAAAGTTCTTACCTATTCTGCCGTGCTCAGAAAATGTATGAACATTCGAGAGTTGCCAAATTTCCTTCGATAAAATGTTTATTTTTAGGAAAGTTAGGAATAATTGGACTATATTTTGCAATTTGGAACTATAAATTCTGGCTCTTCTGGAAAACACTTATGGATAGGGAAACTATTGGCACATACATTGTTTTTAAACCGGGCTTGAATATATGTATAGGTCCAAATTGCAAAATTTAGTCCAATTTTCCTTGAAATTTTCAAGAAGTTAGGTAAAGTTGCGAACTTTTTTTGAAAATCGGAAGGAATTATATTCATAAGTTTACCACAAAATTTGTGTTTTATCAAAAGAGATTTGGCAACGCTTGGAAGTTCACACGGCGTTTTTCCTTAGCACTGCAGTATTAGAGAATAGTAGATGAACTCTATTTTCCAGGAACCGTAAGAAAATAGAGGAAAATATCACTTTATTATCAAATTCAATTCTACAAAAATGTATTTTCTTTTTCTTCCTGCAGAAATTCGCCACCAGTGACTACGTCCAACACTCCGACTACTTGAACGAAACCGCCCTCCTTTCTTTCGCCGACTTAATGCGCAAGGTCGCCGTCAACCACAAAAATGCCTACGAATACTACCCTGTCCACACCTACGGATTCTACTTCTCTCAGCATTCCAAGGCTCTTACCCGCCAGTACATCCCTTACTTTGAACAATACTTGAAGAAAGCCGTTGCTCAAGGTGACAGTCGCAAAATCCAAGTATACACCCGTGCCCTCGGAAACTTCGCTCACCCACACATCCTCAGCGTCTTCGAGCCCTACTTCGAAGGAAAGATCCCAATTTCTACTTACCAACGTACCTACATGGTCTTCGCCCTCAATGAACTTGCCCATGTCTACCCTAACTTGGCTCGCTCAGTTCTTTTCAAGATCTACCAAAACACCCAAGAAAACCAAGAGGTCCGTGTTGCTGCTGTTTACTTGATCTTCGGAACTAACCCATCCGCTCAAACTCTCCAACGCATGGCTCAGTTCACCTACGAAGACCAAGACCAACAAGTTAATGCTGCCGTCTCATCTGCCATCCAAAACGCCGCCGCCAACTCCCGTTCTGGTTTCCGCCAAGAGCTGTGAGTGTTCATCATTTTTCCGCCATTTAAATGTATTTTTCTCTTCTTTTTTTCATATTTATAAAATTAGGGGACCCATGCTGCCATTCTAAGGAAAAACACTGTATGAGCATTCAAACGTTGTCAAATTTCCTCTCAGAGAATATCTATTTCTGAAGAAATTTAGGAATATTATTGTTTGGAATTTTTAGGCTTTTTAGATAAAAATTCAAACAAAATCCTCCGAGATATCAGAGCAGAAATATTTACAGTTTTTCCTGAAAATTCATTGTTTTTCGAAGGAAATTTGGCAACGCTCGATGGCTTATACTGCGTTATTCCATAGCCCGACGGTATGAGTGTTATAATAATTTCTATTCTAGTCAACGAAAAAATGAATACAGGAGGGAAAATTGGCGTTCGAGGTGACTCGGAATAGTTTTTAGACCAATTTTGTGCACCTGCTACTAACATTTTATTTTCTAATATCTCCCTTCCCTCTTCTTACCGGTCAATTGTTATAAAATTATAATTATTGCAGCATTTATTTTGATCATTAATCAATAGTAACAAATGTAAATTGATTAAAATTACGCTGTTACATCTTCAAAATTTCTCCACAGTGCTCAAGCTGCCCAATCTGCTGTTCACCTTCTCAGCCCCAAGACCTACGGGCTCCAATTCTCCAAGAAGTGGCTCCGTGACTACATTGTCAAAGAAGAAAACCTTGCTTACAGTGTTTACGCTGACACCATCCAAGGCGATGACTCTCTATTCCCCAACCAATATTATGCCGCTTTCTTCCGTCACGTTGGAGGATTCAACAAACGCGTTGCTTCCGTGAGTATTTTTTTCAAATTCACTTTCCAGTGCCCTGTTTCGAAAATAAAATTATCTCACAAAGTTTCCTTTTGTTTAATCGCCGAAGATGGATTTGCGGTCTTGTTGCGAAAAAAAGGAGTACAAATTGTGGAATTTTGTTGAGAGGACAATAAATGAATTAAAAGAAAAAGCTGCAGAACCGGAACTAGCTACTCCTTACTTAAACACGTGACCGGTGTCATGGGCTCAAATACTTTGCCATTATTACAATTCAAATAAATGATCACTTCATTAAGTGAGGAACTTAACCTTAATATGACGGAAAGGCATATCATTAAAGTTTGAACAAGTTAACGTGATTAATAGTAACGTAATAAAAGTTATCGTGTCTACAAAAAATTCCCCGACTTGGGATACACACCTCGTGTGTTAGTGTTGCCTACACTAAAAATTGAAGGCGGAATGACAATGCGTTCATGCAATCTTTTCCGGTTTTATGAATACCTATTTTTTTCAGTATTTTCGTAGTGATCGCGCCATCGCAAAACGATATCACCATTCAACCACGTGAGAGCTTGTGTTGCCTACACCTGATTTGAAGGCACTTTAAAATGACGCTAATTTAATCTTTTCTCTTTTTTCGAATATGTATTTTAAGTCTTTGTCCCAAAAAGGCGTGTTATTAAATTGACGTGATTGTATCAAAATGTATTATGTTCAAAACAAATGCGTAGATAGAGACAGTCTGAATATTATTTGAAGGATTTTAATGAAAAATATGCCACATAATGGACCACTAGACAAGGTACGAATTTAAGCAATCTGATACATGTTTCTTAACCAGAATTTCATGTAAAACACGATTCGTGCAACGAAAATTACTTAAACCAACTCCTAACGAAGATATTAACGTTTTTATTTCACATTGGTTACGAGGAATTTGCACTGCCCGCTCACAAGAAACTCAAAGCTCTACTTGAGTCAAATCGCACACTACAACGGTTTCAGCAAGCTTCTCAATCGAGCAATGTTCATTTCCCATCATGTGTTGTTCAAACCACAAGAAATTTGTTATAGCTGAGCCAAACCGTCAAAATTGAGGTTTCCAGATTTTTATATCGCAGAGACCATCATGATAAAAGTTTAGCGCGCGATGCGAATCACGTAGAGCATTGAGTTTTCATGAGCGGGTGGTTTGAATTCACGCATCAAGAATCATTAACTATCTTCGTAAGGAGTTGATTTCGGCAATTTTTGCTGTGCGCATCGCATTTTACATGAAATTTTGGTTAAGAAACATGTATCAGAAAGCTGAAATTCGTACCTTGTCTAGTGGTCCATTTTCATATATTTTTCTGTTATTATTTTCATTATTCAATATTTATTCGTAGTCTACTCAATTCGACTTTTTTCATCGATTTAAGAAAAAATTTGAGAGTGATCATTATACCCCTATTTATTTTTGGAGGGCTCCTATAAGTTATTTACACGTGACTTTTTCATTTTTAGTTCCGTGCTTTCGCCTCTAGTGCTAGTGACTTATTCGACAAGATCGCTGACACGTTCTACTTCAGTGAGGAATACCAGGACAAGTCCTTCGAGAAATTCTCTAAATACTCTGCTGAAGAAATTTTCAAGAACTTCAACTTCAAGGCCGATTTCCCCAAAGAATTGGAGGCCTACTTCCAATACTATTTCTTAGGATCCAAACAGTACGCTTTCTTCAACGAGGAATTCTTCAACCAGATCCCCAGAGGTGTGTTATTTGTTCCTTCAAAAATTTTCACATGAGAATGAAGTTATTATTATCCGATTTACCATAACTTTTTTACATCTTATATTCTTTCTTCCGCGTTGCACTAATGGTGTATATCGACGGTGAGACTTCCAGACCACGTATCTCGGGTTGTATACTTCCTGTTACACTTTATTTTTGAATGGAAAACTACCCATCGTCAACTTATGAAAACTTTATTGATTTTTCTTCTCTGAGCAAATAAAACCCTGTGCAAACTTTGAGAAATGATAATAACTTGTTCTCCCTAAAAAAAAAAAAAAAAAAAAAAAAAAAAAAAAAATGGGAGTGGAGATTTTTAAACACCGCAAACGAGATATGTGGCCTGGTAGTTTTACCCTCGATATTTTATAACTTCCTCATATCAGGGGTGCTCAAAATACAGCAATAGATAAGAGTATTTTGAAATTGAGAAAATAAGTTTAAAATTATTAATGCACCTTCATCTGGTAGGTTCTTTTTGCCGTCTTATGTTTTGTGTTGTATTTCAACCAGATATTTCACCAATTATTAAGAGGAAGCTTGAATTACTTTTGACTTTTACCTCTAACTAACCTCAGTTTTCAAAATGAGCTGCTAAAAATTGAATAAATGCAAGAAAGTAATATCGAGCTTGTTTTTATTATGTCCTAGATCTTGAGAATGCTCTGGCTAAGGCTTCCAATGGCTACGCTTTCAACTACACCAAATTCTACAACGATTTTGCCCTCACCGTTGGTTTCCCAACTGCCACTGGTCTTCCCTTCTCCTACACCGTCAAGCTCCCAACTCTCCTCAACTTTGGTGGAGAAGTTCAGGCTAAAGCTCATGGATTCCAGGCCAACAACAACAAGTTCCGCATCCCTGAAGCCGTCAATGTCTCCGCTGAAATTGACTTTGCGTAAGTTTAAAACACCACGTGTCTTTTTTGCGTACTAAAACATGTAGAATACCACCTATAAACCTCCAATCATGAATTAATCCCACAAATAAGCGTTCGGAATTTTTCTTTTATAAACACGTATTTTTTCCGTTGATTACTGAATTTTCCCGGTGATCTCGGTTTCAGAAGATTTTCAGAATCATGAAGTTATCATTTTTTGTAGTTTCTCAAAATGAAGTCAAAGTGAAATACCTTCAACTGTCATTCTCTGATGTTTCAGTTACGCCCTCAAGTTGGAATCCAAATTCGGATTCGTTACTCCCTTCGACCACCAACGCTATGTTGCCGGAATTGACAAGAACGTAAACTTCAACCTCCCACTGAAGTTCAATGCTAACCTTGATGTCTACAACACTAAGGCTGAGATTGTTGTCAAACCATTGAACAACCAACATGAACAAAGAATGTTCCACTACAGTGCTTACCCATACACCGCTTTCTACAGCATCTTCAACTTCGCTCCAGTTCAATTCAACAGCAACATGAAGAAAATCTACACCAACGGCCACAAGAACGAAGTACGTCATATACTTCATTTTTGTCATTTAAAGCAAAGTACCTCTGCAATTTTCTTAAAATGTATGATGAACAAAATTTGAATAAGGAGAGAGCATTAGTACCTCTATCAAAAGTATTTACACTTTTTTTTATTTCAATATAATTTTAAAATTGTATTTATTCTATTGTATTTTTATATATTTTACATATCAGTTTGAGATATCGATCTTTGTCTCAAACAATCGAGAGATCAATATTAGCATTAATTCGAATTTGATAAAAGTTGGCCTCCTACTACACTCATGAATAATAGATTATTCGAAATTAACGCAACAGTCATTAAATGTTGCCTTTCCTTGAAACTTCCTGTAACGATGCGATTTGGAAGAATTTCTTACTCAAGTCTATCACTCTTGTTTCAGTACAACCAAGTCTTCGGAGATGATAAAATTGGATTCAACTTCCGTGCCAACTACAAAGGAGACTACAAGTACTTCGACTTCGCTACCTTCTACAATTGCTTCCAACGCAACGACTTCCTTTCATTCTTCTTCTACCCATGGAATGAACAGGAAATTAAACAGAACGATTTCAACCTGTACTTCAGCCCATCTTCCTCCGCCAACAAAGCCGCCAAATTCACCTTCAACTATGGTACAAGCTCACACAATTTTCTCTTCCTTTTTTGTATCAATATTTCATTTGAGAAAAATGTTTGTCTTTAAGAAATATTTTAATATTTACACGCCAGATAGAGTGGAAAAATACATGTTTAACTTTGAAGGAAACAATCCAACTTTCACTGCACACTCAAAGCGTTTTATCGCAAGCTTGAATGCAGACGTACGGAGAGGAGAACTTTTACAAGAACAAGGCCTCTTGATTAAAAGGCTGTGCGATAAATTGTGCGGAATGAACATATTAAGGAGAACATTATATTAACTTTCAAAGTGGGGGTTTTATGTAATATTCTAATGATTCGTTTAAAATTCACGTCAATTTTGACCGCAAGTGTTCATTATTATTCACTTTTCGAGATCATAACAATTTTAATTTGATTTTTAGCTCATAAATACGCTGCAAAGGAACAAGCTGACCATGAAAGCAGAAATGCTAACACCAACGATGCCATCCCATCCATCTACAAACCTGACAGTGAAGAAAGATTGTACGAATTTGTTCGCAGATCTTACGCCGGAATCAACAGTAAGTTTTATTTCGTGTCTTTAAGCAAAATTTGGTATCTGACCTTGAATTTTAATCGAAAGAACATTAAAGTATTTAGGACCTGCTAAGTTACATCACGTCATGTTCGCCTCAAGCTTTAAAAATAATTTTAAAGGCTTTTTTCAAATTTTGAGAGGATAAACCTGAAAAGTTAGCAAAAATGTAGAAAGAATGAGAAAAATATAAATTAAATAAAAAGTAAAATGTAGTCTCAATTAATGCAATGAAAAAGTTTGGAAAATGTTATTCTCAGATTGTTATTAAGTATTGGGTCTAGATATAAACGTTTCTTTTTCAGGTGCCTTTGTAAATGCCTTTGATTTCTCTGCCCAATTCCTCGGACGAAAGGAAGCTGATTACGTTGCCACCTTTGCTTTCGCCCGCAGCCCTGTTTCAGAAAAATCTCGTTTCCTTTTCTACGGAAAATACAACACTGCCAACAACAAGAAGCAACAGGTAATAATACATGAGAGAAATATGTAGAATGCTAAATGGACTACATTTACCTTTAAAAAAGCCATTTTAATTTTCAATTTTCTTTATTATGTCGCACTACTTTTCAGTAGGTACTAATTTATGTTTCGCGTCTCTTATGTTTGTGGTGTTTTACCACAAACTTCAGAGATTTACATCATAAATTAGCACTTGATGGAAGTCCTTTAGGGCACGCTCAAGATATCAATATTAATAATACCGTATTCCGCCTTCAAAAGGCTGTGGGTCTTCTGCCATAGGATAAAGTGCGAAATTCATCAAGTTTTTAAGTTAGTAACACAGAGACATAATACAGCCGTGCCTATCTTAGCTCTCGAGGTGATCAATGACAAAAATTTACCAAAAAGTATTAATGTATTTTTTTCTTTCCTTAGTACGCTTTCCATGCCTCCTCTGAAATGCCCAATGTTCCCCTCACCAACCCAGCTGCCGCCATGAAAGCCGAGCCTTCATCCAAGTTCTACGCTAACTTCAAGTTCGGAGAATCTTTTGACAATGCTGCCAAAATCCACTTCTATGTGAGTAAAATTCTGTTACTATTTTCTTAAGCCACTATTATGATAAAGCTTTGGAAACTTCTTTATTTTCCGTTTTACCCTAGTAGGGTGGTCGTAAAAATCATTCAGTTGAGTCTTCTCAAACATAGGTTTGTTCCAAATTGTTTTAAAAAAATATAGAGATTGAACAGCAATAAGACTGTAACTTCCAGAGTTTAAGTGTGTGTCAAGCTCTTTTATGATCATAATTCCAATGTAACTTTCAAAATAAAACCTCCTCAAAATCTTGGGATCTCACTTATGAGGAGAACGAGTATCTATAAATTTCATCTTTATTTTCATTTTTTAGGCTAACGCTAAACAAAGCGCTGAACGCCGTCAATACATGCGCGACAACGACCTGTACAAACAATGTGAATCTGAGATGCAACGCGGACAACACTTCCTCAATGCCTGCCGTAACTTCACCGTCGCTGACAACAGACTGAACGAATACTACTACAACTTCAACTTCCAGAACGTGAGTATAATGCGAACAAAACCATTGTGAACAATCATGTAACATTACGTGTCATTACATGAGGCAGTATTTAAATTATTGAATGTGATCGTAAACAGTTTTAAACCATGTGTAAGTATTAGTCGCTTTTACAGCGCACCAGGGCGCTCTGCCACACCTAACCGCCACTGGAATCTGGCATGGTAGAGATTTTTCGGAAGCTGGCATCTCTTCATCTCTTCTGGGATTTCATCACTCGTCTCTTAGGTGGCTGCCTCCTACGTTATCTAACTGAACAATATCTTACTCCACAACATAAAAGCATGAGCGTATCGCGTAACGCATAACGCCCGAGACACGAAGCACTTTAGTAAGTTGGACCGCGAAATTGTCAGGGGGCCTGGCTCCCTGGTTAAATACTAAAATAAAGGTGATGATTAAAGTTAATGATGAGAGTGTAGAGGGCACTCCTACGCAAAACAAATATATGTAAAATTGCAGTGAATGAATGAATGATTTATTTTATCTTCTGTCCCTCGGTAGTTCTTCATTATGATTACTGATTTTTTACGAAACCATGGCTCGTTTTTAAATCAGCGTAGCCATGTTTTTTTCCATTTATTTTTTTCGTTGGTTCGCAGTCAAGAAAACTAATCTTGATGTAATGCTCACAGGTTCCTGAATACTTCAAGAACTACACCTACAAAGCCTTCTCTATCGCCCGTCATCTTGGATACCAATACCAAAGCGAGAATTTCGTCAACCCTCATTACAAACCAAACGAAATCGAAGGAGTTTTCAAGTTCTCACCAAGCTTCAGATACGCTAACTTCTCATTCTACTCTCCCGCTTTCTCCGCCGTCTTTGACAATGTCCCCGTCAACCAATACTTCTCCGCTATCTTCGCCCCCCACCCAACTTACTCCGCCTTCGACTTCCTGATGCAAGAGACCTTCCGATCAAGATACCAAGGTAATTATAAAAATTAAAAATGACACTGAAAAAAATGATATGCTATTTCAGCACCCAGGATGTCAAAAATGTGTCTGGTGATCCCAAGATGCTACCTTTGCTGCCCTCGCAGTCAACTTTACATCCTATGAATGCAAATTCAACTGCGTGGGCAATCAAGGCAGCATCTTAGGATCACCAGACATATTTTTGACATCCTAGGTGCTAAAACAGAATACCATTTTTTCAGTGAAGAACAACGTTACATTAGGCAGTTTACCATCCCAATATCATTGTAAGCAAGTCTGATCACTAAAATTGAATTGGACTCTATTTTGCAACTAAGAACTACAATTTTTACCTACCTGAAGGAGCACTTATGAAAAAACTGAATCCTACATACATTGTTTCTAAACTTAGCTAGGTATTTTAGTTCCTGATTGCAAAATATAGTCGATTTAAGGCTCACACGAAACTATCTGATGGGTCACAAACACGCTGGAACTGAGTTTTAATTTCGCGTCTCATACCTATTTTATAAACAAGTTCTTGAGAGTTTTTAAAATGTTCTGAGACTTTAAATGTGACTTGTGTGCCACCTGTCAATTTTACAACCCTCCGGAGCCTACCTCCTTCTTAGGAAGTAAAAATACAAAATATACGCTAGCAATACTGCTGTAGAAAGACATCTCTTAAATTCTGAGAAATGTTATGAATTTCGATGGTACTCTTTTGGTTACACTTTCAAAAATTGCAACCCCTAAATTCTACTAAAGTACAATCGCATGAGCCTGATTTGATCTATCTTTCTAGCTGCTTGTGTTGCTGACAAGGGATTTGCCACCACCTTTGACAACAGAACTTTCCCAGCTCACTTCCAAAACAACTGGTACGTCCTCATGGCCTACGTTAACAGAAACAACTACTACAATAACAACTTCAACGGGTACTTTCAACAAAACAAAAACCAGCACAGCTACAGAGACTACAACGAAAAGAGATTCTACTCCGCTGTGCTCGCCAGAGAAAACAGCCACGGCCAAAAGGTAAGTGTGATATTCATGATAGGTTTTCATAGTTTTGATGAGATGTTCACTAAATTATTTAATATGCGGATAAACATATTACGCATTTTTCAATGGTCCGTTTTGGATTTTCCTCTATGTTCTTAATATTGTAGGTATAAATTACTCCCCTATTGCTTTAAAACCTAAATAATGAGGGGAAAATATACTTAAACTTTGGATTTTGCCCGCAAATAAAATGTAGAAATCTTTCACGTACAGTTTTACGAAAAGAATAAAAACCCGTGACAGCAACCTTCTTTAGATGGGACTAATGAAATTATCAAAATTTAAGGCATACAACGATAAAACACGTTATTAATTTTTCTTTTTCAGGAATTAAAAGTTGTCCTCAACAATGGTGAATACGAATTCAATTTCGAACCCGCCTCCCAGAACGCTGGATTCTCTAACTCCTTCTCCGCCAGCAACCCTTCTGCCAAGATCCAATTCAACAAGGAATACCAACACGTTCAGTACAAGTACATGAACGACTTCTTCGACGAGAATGGAAAGATCTTCGCCCAATTCTACGCTCTTCCTGACGGAGCCATCCGCTTCTTCGCTCCTCAAGCTGGACTTGAGTTTTTCTACGATGGTGCCCGCGTTAAATTCCAAGTGAGTATAGCTTGAGATGAAATCATAGCTGATTAAAACAGTCGTGATAGCTTATTCTTTAACGTTTTACCTAAAAAGTCGTCCTGGAATTCATGTTGAAAGTTTCACTCCTCAAAAATTATTGAATCCATGGAAGCGCATTAAATTGAAATTCACAAATTTAAAAAAGGCGATTTCTTGTATCAGAGGGATTTGGACATCTATCAGGCTAATTCTCCCAAATTCCTATTTTTTTAATCAGATTCGAGTCTTTAAAATTCCTCGACTTTTTTTTTTAGCAAAAATATATAAAAGGTTTTGTTGACGTATAGGAGCCGGAGTCCGGTTTTTGCGGTCACGCATTTGTTGTTATATTTACACAATGAAAGCATTATTTGGAAAATTGACAATGTTGCGATAAATATTAGTGATAGTTTACTTCATCGGCACAAAATGCAACGATAATATTCAGTTACGGAGCAAGAGAAACAAGCGAAACGCCTTCCTTTGAGGCGCAAGCAACGAACACTGAACGAATTTCATTACAACGCCTTGATGCAACTATACGAGCTCCACGGATGTCCGTGTTGCATACGCACGCAGGTGAAGGCGCTTTAAGAGTCCAGGCATTCGCCGCCTCACAGCGCATTCGCGGCCCGCGGTGCGGCGCCAACCCTAGATTTTATTACGAGGATCCAACATTGCAGAGCGCTAAAAATTATTCGTCTATACTACAAAGGAACCTAGGCACGAATAGGTGCACACAGGCGTAAGACGTGAGTACCTATGAAGGTTCAATTTTGATATCATCATGTGTTGAACATGATTTATAGGGCAACTATTTATGCCTAAGAGATGTCTTTGAAGTATAAATGAATAATTGAAGGCACTCTGCCATTTAGATCTTCGCAGTAAAGCCCACCGCACAATGAGATGAGCCTTTTAAAGAGGTCGAACGTGAAATTTTCTACAAATACTGCAAATGTTGAGGATTATTTCTTTATACTATAATTCATATGGGATGGACCTTGAATGAGATTTTGCAAGAAAATCAAGGAAACCACTTCTTCGAGTATAAATTTCAAACATTACTTTGCATAAATTTTACAGCAATACTTAAATGTTTGCTTTGAAGCAAAAAAATTCGTGATTTTTCCTTGGAGCCATTTTTCTAAGATTGTTTCCCGATGATTCTGTATGGCAAAAATAATGATGCTGCTTGACAACTCATGACTAATGGGTGATTTTTACTATTTTCCAGGCCGCTAGCCAATACCGTGGTGCCGTCCGTGGTATCTGTGGAACTTACTCCAACCAATACGCCGATGACTTCACCAGCCCCAAGAACTGCATCATGAGCAACCCCCAGTACTTCACTGCCGCCTACGCTTTCATCGACTCTTCCTCCCCTGCCGAACTCAAATCCCAGCGCGACCACGCTGAACAGGGTTCCTGCGCCTACAAGACCTACCTCGCTGGCAACTACGTCAGCCGCAATGAAGGCTCCAACGGATACAAGTACTACAAATACAACAACTCTGACAAATACTACGAATCTGCCTACAAGAACTCCAAGTACTACGATGCATCCAGATACAACTACCAATACAACCCATACTACCAAAGCCAGAAAAAATACGCCCGCAGCGAGGACAACTCCTACTCCAGCAGCAGCTCTTCCTCCTCCAGCTCTGACAGTTCCTCTTCCTCATCCTCCATGGACGCCTCCTACTACAACAGCTACGAACAGAGAAACCAAAACGGACCTTCCATCCACAAGCTTTACCGTGTGATGAACGAAGGAGAGAAAACTTGCTTCTCTGTCAATGCTATCCCTACTTGCAGATATCCATACAAGCCCCAAGGTGGAGCTTACAAGGAGGTAATTATAAAGTATAATTATGCTATAGGCTATGTCTGCTTTAATTTAACTCAACGCAGAGCTCCTATTAAAAATATTTGTTAATTATCCTAGGGGGGAGGAACAAATTTTGCACCTTGCATTTGGGGAGGAGAGACCAATGCCTACGTTGGAAGGAGACATATGCAAAATGGGATAAACCTAGCGTCGTTAGTAGACCAATTTTTGAAAAATTGCATGAGTTCATAGCAAGGAAATATTTTGAAGCCACGTTTTTTCAAATAATCGATGACAATTAGGGAGTAGTTAGGGGGTGCTTAGCGTGTCATAGATTTATGAGGGAAGTTTAGACCGACCACCTCCCCTCAGTCAATTGTCTTTATTCACCATTTGGTACGGATTTTTTTCGTAAAATAAAACATGTTTATTTTTACTTTTTCAGATTGACTTCTACTGTGTCTCAAGAAATTCTGAGGAAGCTCGCCACTACGAGAAGCTCATCAAGAAGGGAGCTAGCCCCAGCCAACTTTCTACCAAGAAAGCCAATGGTCAATTCAAGGTTAACATCCCTGAATACTGTGTAGCTTAAGTTTTAATTGTTAAGTAAATGTATATATGTATTAATTACACTGTAGTTTAGTTTTATTCCGTTTAAGCAGAGAGACCGGACTTTCAATTTTCAAATTAAATCCGTGTCCCCTGTGTATAAAAAAATTGAATAAACTCATTTCTAGCAAAAAATGTCCAGTTTTAATTTATTTAAAATGCGCTGTCTAAAAAATTAAAAGAGTCGAAGTGCTCATTATCCCATCGAAGGGCTGTCAGGCGTTGAAAAAGTCTATGTCAGAATGATGATTATAGTTAGCACATGAAGTTTTGCTACCACCTCAAATACCTGGATTAACATAGAGAAGATTGGAAATAAAAAAAGCTGTGATTTTTTAAAAACACTATGAAATTAATATATCGATACTGCAGACATACATATCTCGGTTTGCGGCGTAGCAGACTTCCTGTCATACTTTATTTTCTGCGTGAAAAACTACTGTACCTTTTTAAAATTTTAGTGATTGTTTTTCTCCTAATGAAGAATATTCTGTGAAAATGTCAAGTCATGATATTGGGTCGAGAACTTTTTTGTCTTTCTTCGTATCTATCTCTAAGATCAAGCAGCCCAAAAGAAGCATGTAGAAGTATTTTTGAGATATTGGAACAATTGACTACTTTTCTTTAGGGAGAGAATATTTCTAAAATGTCTACCTTATTTTAAGACGCAAAGTTAAGACTTAACCTTAATTTATCAGGGAGTGGAATTCCAAATAAATATGATAAGCAGATTCTCTTGTTTCCGTCCGAATAATTGATATACTTTAATGGTTAAGAAACATACATCAATTTGGTAAGTGTTTTCCAGAGTTTTTTGCGAAGCAGTGCGCTAAGTAGGCACAACTGGCATCATTTTCAAAAAACTGACCTGGTCACGAGACAAAATAAGATATTTGTTTCTGAATTTTCATGGTCCCGATTGTACTGCTGCTCATTCGTGTAATTCAATTGGTCGAGCAAAGAATTATAGTGAATTCAAGGAGGAGAAATCTCGCTCTCGTGGTTCTATTCAGATGAATGTATGATTCACATGCTTCTCTTTCCGTCCTGTATGAGCTACCACCTTATAAAACACATAAAAAACGCGTTCACCGGAGGTTTTGGGAAGTCTAAATCATTGCAATTGAATGAATCTCGATGCACATTCAAATGTTGAGGTCCGATGATCGTCTTCATCTTCATAGTCATCCATTCTTTTCATTTTAAAGAAAAAACAAGCAGTGAACTCCAACACAATGTGTTGATAAGGCGCGTCATTAACTCGCACATATCAACCCCTTTAGTTTTCATTTACAGAGATTTCAAAATAGGCAAACAGCATAAAAAGAGAATTCACGATCCAACACTGCGAGGTCAAAGACGCACCTTGACGAGACCGTGTATTGTGAAAGTAGAAAGCTATTCGATCGAATTTAAGTTTTTTGATCTGCCTCAAGCAAAATCTTATCAGATTCTTGAAGAAAAGTGCTACGGAATAATTTAAGCGAAGAAAGGAAAAATTCTGTCGAACTCCTAGAAGATAAAGTCGATTTAAAGGTATTTTGGGGCTAAAATACCCAAATCACCGGTAGTAAAAATCCCGTTATATTATTGAAAAGAAATTGACTCGATATAAATGCAATTGCATTAAATACGTCTTGATTTTGTTATTTTAAACGTCTTTCCATGCAAAGAAGTTCAACCATGTCGTTGCTTTATTCATTCATGAATTGAAAGTAAGCAATCTACATCCCGAAAATCTACTGATTTGCCGTAAAAAATTGCAGAAACTTGATATACCAGGTCGATGCACCCACTCGTTGAATTTACCAACCAATTTTGTGAGTGCAAATGTGTAAGAATCAATATGCTATAGTCATTTTGGGTGCATTTATTTTTCATGAAACAATAATAATTTCAATCCCGAAAAACCATCAATTTTCCGTATAAAATCGAAAAAATCAAAATATGTCAACTCCCCGACGTGAAAATTAGATTCTACGTATGTAAAATGTAAATACTTATGTATCGATATGCTGAACAGAACTATGTGTGGACAGTCAGAAGCCCGCGGCAACATTAATTCAACAGAAAAACTGTAAAAATTAGATAGGATTTTAGCCGCTTTGCCCGCCTCTCCTCGCTACTTACAACAAACCGTTCTTATACTCATCTCAAAATTTTTCTCAGAGCTTTGGGTTATTATCAGCTTCCATTTAAACTCCGGTTCGATGGCCGAATCGGCTGCCAAAAAAGCAAGCCACTGTTGAGGGGTTCTATGAGAAATTCGTGATATTATCGGCTCTCAGGAAATCACCCCATGGCTAAAATTGGTGGTATAAATGTTTAAGTGCTTAAAATAATCGTATTCAAGAAACTAAGGAATTAAACTATGGAGTCAATTTCTTTTTAATAATATAACGAATTTACTACCGGTGATTTAGCTATTATAGCCCCAGAATACTTTTAAAGCGCCTTTGCGTTCCAGAATCTCGACGGAATTTTTTTTTTTTTTTTTTTTGCTTAAACGATTCAAGAAACATTGTAGTTAAAAATATAAAGATTTTTCGATTTGGACGTATGAAAAATGTTTAACTCGTTCAGGCACACCGTGTATTGTATGGAGTACTGCTGTTATTCGACCGTTGTCTTCAGGTCAAAATTCTTACAAAGAAGCCCCTTGCAAGAGGCAAATTTTTTGTAATTTCTCCCAGTTTTTTCAGCGTTAGGTATATAAATGAATTGTTTGTCAAATTTTGAGGTCAATTATATTTAATTGTAATTTATACTTTCTTTTTTTCCCCTTCATTTTATTTTTCGTATCGAGGAGTCGAGGTTTTGTTGATTTCTTCGGATTTCGATTACTGTAACTTCTCTTCTATTCGGCCGATTTTTATGAATGAGGTCTCTTTTTATTTGTGTTTTAACGGAGAGTAAGGAAAAAATTGCTAAATACATGCGAAACAATTTTTTTTGAAAATTGGATGAATCCTAGCGTGACGGTGAAATGGTTAATGAAGCGTGAGTAATTGGGGTACGGGTATCGGCCGCGTTGGGACCCAAGGCCCATTGTTCTTCGTGACGCCGACGCAGTGATCAGGAGCGTGGGGACGAGAGGGCTTAGTGGACTCCTGTATGAGCCACGTTTAGCAAATGGTCTAATGAGTCTCGAGGCTCATCACAGATTGCACTTACCACTATCCTGGTGGCCCCGGCTATCAGAGCAAGGAGTACCAACTTTTGAAAAGGATAACAGTGTTGTGGAGATATGTCAAAGCAACGTTGTGAACAAAACGGAGTGAGTGAAATTCTCATTCAAGGAGTGCCGAACTGGTCAGCCATCCTCGAATCAGTTCGCTTGCTTCCGCTTATATATGCATATTTTAAATCAGCGCGCCCCATTCTAAGGTTTTTTTAAAAAAAACCAAGAAACGTAGACTCTTGGTATTCATTACACATAAACTAGCGAGCCCCAGAATGAGAAACAAATTTTAATCATTATTATTGACGGATTAGTAAACTTTTTACACGCTTTGGAAAATCTCAGAAGTTCGCGGTAGTCACTTTTCGGTAAGGAACTAGGGGACTCGGTTATTGTATCGAGGGGGGGTCGAAACGATCGCAAAGGCGGTATACTACGTATACGCGCCAAAAAATCTCTTCAAGTGTACAACAGACATAGAAACGAATGACTGACGATTTCTTGAGGCCAGAAAGAACCCCGTGACTCACTCAATTCGAGGAATCCATCATTTGAGGGGCTTGGAAGACAAGGCGTATAAGTGCAGTATTTACTTTTTCGAGAAAACGTATTTAAAGTTTCGAAATTACATGAATCCCTATGGCGGAAAGCGGATGCTGAAAAATTGGAATTTGAGAGCGAATTTTTGTCAGAATATGCAAGAGGAAGAGTTTTACTTGAAAGCATCAATATTTCAATTTTTTCAAAAAACCACACTTATGCACCTTATCCTCAAGCCCATCATTTTTACACATGATTTTTGATTTGTAAAAAGAGTCAAGCGTGCATGTATAAAACCGTTTTGCACATCAGTTATTTTCCAAGTGTTAATCAAAATTCAATGGTATTTACCTCTATTTATCCTGAATCACCCTGATTCATCCTGAATCACCCTGATTCATCCCGAATACATGAATCCAGATGAAAAGCGTCAATACGCTGTTATCAGCTACTAGGTGACTTGCAGAAAGCCAGGTCTCAAACTCTGCGGCTTTTCCGGTGGCGGTAGGCTTACGCTAAGAGCATCCTGTGTCGGTGTGTTTCACGCAACCCGCACTGCATCGGCTATTGTTCTTGTGTGGATCAAGGCCGAGCGGCTGACCGCCAGGCCATCGGGCGGTGGGCTGAGGCGCTGCGGACGCCGATTTGCAAATTTCGGCACGGATGCGCTTCGCCGGCGCCGCGGCGCGGCGCGGGCGTCACGGGTCCGGCGCCTGCGGATTCCGCCGAGGAAAGTGATGAGAGGATGCGCGAGAGTAGTAGATCCGCTGCTCATACCGCGGTGCCATATCGGCCCAAAGAACATGGTAACTGATTAACAAAAAAAATCGAGCTATATAAGCAAAAAAAAGTAATATTTCAAACTACATATACATATAGATGAGAAATAATATAAAAATTACAAGAGACTTTACTATGTGATTACTTATGTGATCACTTTCTCATTTACGTATATGTAGTTTAAAATATTATTTGACTTTTTTCGGCTTATAGTTCAATTTTTTTAAAAAATCAGTCACCATGTTCTAAACAGCTTAGCCAACCAAATTTGTCATTCAAATGTATTGGCCCAAAGGTGGTAAGTCATGAACAAAAATGTAAAATAAAATTTCTCTTTGCTCAAAAAGGTTCATCTTTCCATAGTTTTAAAAAATTAGGAATGCCAGCTCCCGAAAGGGCTTTGTAAGGATAGGGACTTTGGCGGCTGGGAGTTGCAGACCATCAAAGAGCACAGTGAAAGCGGTTTTTATGTATGTAGATATGTCTGTAGGTCAGGGCCGAATTAAGGGGGTGGTCACATGGGCCACGGCCCATGGCGGCAAATTTTGCAATTTTTTTAAATGTAGGTATTAAAAAAAATTGGATATTGAAAAAAATTACAGACAAAATCTCTCATTTCCTGAGAGTATAGTAATTTCTAATTTTGTCGTCTTTCGGAGATACAAGAGACAGCACCTTTAATTAATCGAGTTAAGAGAGAGACCAAACACGCAATTTGGTCAGGAACGGCTTGACTGAGAGAGAAATGATGATGAGGACTTGAGATGAAAAGGAGAAGCCCTCGGCGCGGCGGTCGGCATGTTACACATATTAGCGCCTACATTCTTACAAGACTGTACGATGACTTCACGCATTGCGTCAAACACAGTGCGGTCACTGCGGTCAGCGTGAAACGGATAGCGCCTACAAGAATGCATGAATACTTCACGCATTGCGCCAAAACACAGTACGGTCAGCGTGAAACGGATAGCGCCTACAAGACTGCGTGAATACTTCACGCATTGCGTCAAACACACTGCGTTCAGCAGCGGTCGTCGGCGTGAAACTCATAGCGCCTACAAAACTGTCGGAATACTTCACGCATTGCTCCAAACACGGTGGGGTCTGCGCGGCGTGTCGGCGGAAGTTAAAATCATTAAACTGCATTTATGTTTTTTCTTTCATAATTTTTTCGTTCATTTCTTATGAATGGAAGGCCTTGTCCAGTGTCCACGCAGATATAGGTTTACGAAACTTAACGTTCGCGCAAAGTTCGGTGAATTTTCGCTAGTAGTGTTGACAGGGCTCTCCCAAAAAAATGTTTCCAACACGAGTAAACGCGTCTTATGCACCCCTCTTCCTCCGGCACGTTCAGTTCACTTGATAATGTATCGATGTTTCAAACGGTTCAAACGGAAATAAAGGTTAACGCTTCTCATCTGATTTGGCAACCGAGACTGCTGATCACGAGAGTGATTCTGCCCGTAATTATGAGGACTTCCGTCGATACCGTAGTAGAGGCCAACTCATCGGGCTCAGTTCTTTGCTGGCATGAAGACACGCTGTTGTTAACAGGTGAGGCGGCTAATTATACAATTTGTAGATGAGCACTTTTTTTTCTTTTCAGTCTCCAGAGAATTCAACTCTCACTCAAACGCAGACTACTAACCATTTCCTCCGATTTTGACATATTTCTCCTCAAGGTTCTCTTCTCTTTAAGATCCACGAGAGAGATGTCATTGGCAGTCATTTGTAATGAAACTTAGGCTTTTTTCATACGATTCGCAGTTTAATGTTATCTAAATTATCTACACAATGCTGCTATGCTAAGGAAAAACGCAGTATGAGCCCCTAAACGTCGCCACATTTACTTCAATAGAAACCGGATTTACTAGGCAAAGTTTGAATATTTTTCTTCAAAATGTTCAGCCAATTTTGTTCGCAATTCGATCTAAAATGTCTGAAAATTCTATGGAGAAATGTGAATACCTCTACCTAAAAAACATAAGTTTTATCCGATGGAATTTGGCAACTTCCTAATGCTCATACGGCGTTTTTCCTTAGCCCAGCAAAATGGTCTTTGTAAAAAAATACTGGCACAAAAAAGCCTTTAGTCTGTATTCTTTAGAAACAAAATATTTATGAGATTAAAGCACAAGTAATCAAAGGACGGTAATTGGACGGAGAAAATATCAATTTCAACGCATTCAATTCAACACTAAATTCACGTAACTTTTTCAAACCGGGTCTCACTTCAAGGCTCTCGTTTCCTTAGCATCTCTCTCATTTTGTCGTAAGCAAGAATAATGCTGATCCCCCATATGAACTTTCACAAAGTTCTTTTAGGAGGACCGTAATCGTCTGGTCGTGAGTCTTCTGTAAAAGTTTGTCACTGATGTGACCTGAGGTTAGATATACACCCAAAAAAGAGCAGGACAATGAAATAATAAGTCACAGATTTATGCCCGATCAAAATACCAATCGACTCATTCCGTAGCCCACGAGGCATGCATATTAAACGTGTGCACGTATGTATAAACAGTCTGAAGACTTGGAGGGGTGACCCCACCCCATTCCGCTGCACGGGAGGATACTGCCCCCGTATTGTCTTCTTTGTCCGTCCCTAAATGAATAATGACCGTTTCCTCCGATACACATGTAGTAGCTTTTAATACCGTCAAGTATCTTCATAATGGGAGGATGGATGGCTAGATATTCGACGAGATACCTAGATTATGATCAGATTCTTCCTTTTGGGGGTCAACGCCCTTCGCTGGGTTTGAATCGGACAGCACTGATCGATGAATGGTGGAGTGAAAGTAGGGGTCGTGGCGGTATGTTCGGTGGATCATCCAGCTCAGCAGCCGTCGAACACAGGAACTCATCGTAATCAGTAGCATGTTTTTCACTTAACTGTCGAATCAGGAACGTACTTTTTTGGTGTTTTGATGTGAAGGAGAAAATCAAATTAGTAATTAATAAAGTATAGTTGAATCGCTTGTTTATGAGAGTGTCCAACTCCGAGAAAAAGTGTCTAGTCTGTGTGTCTAGTGTCTAGTGTCTAGTAGTGTGTGTCTAGTATCATAACTAAAGAAAAACTATCTGCAATGGAACGTTTGTTTTGACAGAAAAAATTTGAATGCCACAACCTAATTTTAGATGCCAAACAAAGTGATCCTTGGGACGCAAAGAGCACAGCAAATTACTGTTCGACGGTTAATTTATCAGAGTAGTGTCGATTGCAAGTAATTATTGCGATTACATGGTAAAATTACTGACGTTGTGCCGGAATGTTATGCGTGTTGTCTATTCACTGATTGAAGGGGATTTTCATAGTGAAGTTTATTGCAATACAATTGAAATAAAGTTGCAATTCGGTTTGCATTTCAAATTGCCTACCTTTTTACACATGGAACTCATTCATTTGATACTTTAAAAACAGCATTTATCACCCAATTATGTAACAAATATTGCAATTTCATGGAAAAAATTGCAATTTCAAATTGCCAGTTTATTTCAATAATTTAGTTGTACTGTGCTAATTGGGTAAATCGTTATTTTTTCATGAAATAGATCTAATATTTCTCATATAGTTTTACTCTTCAACTTTTATTAGAAATACTTGGGCAAACGCAAAGGTATTATTAGTCCGTTTCAAATTTATCCTTTATAGTTGCACGTCATCTTAGACTTGTGTTCCTCCTTCATATTTGACTGGCTGGCAAAAAACTTTTGCGTTTCTACAAAGTCAACGCTCATCCATGAAGAGAGCCTTGTTAGCAAGGATCAACAAATCATTCCATCTCATTCCGTCAAGAATCAACAAACATTGTTTGGGCTGGCACTGTGCCGAGTTCATGTGGAGACTAATGAAAAGTAGAAATCATAAATTGAGGAACGAATTAAATTAACAAGTGAGCCTCTCTCAGACGTTTATTCCCTTGGGTTGAGATAATCAAGACAAAACAAGTTGAGGACAAATCAAGCGACAATAAGTGAAATTGAGCTGCTTTTCAGTCTGAAATTGACGCACAATGGTACGCAAGTAACTAAGAACAGACCAAAGAATGACTTAATTCACCAAATCAATGTGTGTGTTTTGATGGCTAAAATATTGAAATTACCAAGAATATTCATCCCCATCCGAAACAATATTTTCTGTCTCTGTTTAGTTGTTAAGAAACTTAACACACTTTTCTTTTATATGTGCGTGTCTATTCGATATTTTAATGGATAAAATTAAAATGTTGCATCCATCGTTTTTTAAAAAGAGCCCTAGCTACAGAAATTTTCGATGAATTGAAAACTTGAAACTAAGTCGGTTATTCTAATAATTTTCATCCCATTTTCATTCAATCGCTGATATACGAGTCGACGGTGCGACTGACTAATTGCTTATATTGCTAATTCAAAAACCGCTAATTGCTAAGACTAGACAGTGAAGAGTTGGTGGGTATTAAACATTAAACATTAGATGAAATTAATTAATTGAATGAAAACTACCTATTAAGCTGATCATGAAAATATCCTTGGTTTCTAAATTAAACAATTTTATAGGAGTTAAATATGACAAACTATGATCTGCTGTGCTAAAGTACCTGTATTTAAATGTAAAATGTATTAGCCTGATGGCAATACAGTTAGTTCCTCCTTTTTTTAAACGTATTGCTCCAATTTCTCTTATCAGAACATAATTGAAAAATATGCGAGGAATTCAACGGATTATATGAACGTTAAGTCACATGGAACAGCTAGTACCATTTTATCGTGCAAAATTTCAAGTGTCGGAGTTCTGAACAGTAAGGAACACGTCATACGTTACCTATTTACAACATTCATCTCTAACATATTGGACATACACCTATTTACTCCATACACTTGGACCGAGTTTATTAGACACGCACCAAGTTTCATCAAGTTCGAATGGGAGAAAATGAGGTTTAAAGTTCTTATTTCTTCATTGTGAGACTAAATATTAAGGCCAAGATTTAACGACTATATTCCATCGCATCATTTTTTTTCATTCATATATTTTCTAAATTTCGAATTTTTACAAGAGTTTTCAGACTATTATTTGACCACCACAGTTGACCCATTTTGTCTTCCCAAATTGTGATTGGGTATGCGTTACTTTTAAATTGTGTTCATTTTGAGTCCTTTACGTATTGCGTCATGTGAGGAACCATAGGGAAATGTACAGCTCGCCTTGTTTCGGATCTTCGAACACACCCGACTGAGCGGTGGGACGAACCGATGCCGACGCCGCTCCTCTGAACGTGTAATCGGTGACATTGGTGAACCTCGTGGGCCATCATTCATCGGCGGAAGGTCGGGGCTGCGGTCTCTGGCGCTGAGGCGGGCCCCGTCTCACTTCACTGGTACATATTTGGGCGGCTAAAAATAGTCTCTTGACCCTAGTCGAACTTGAGAGGCTTAAAAAGCAGCCCTCCAGATAAAAAAATAGATATTGAGGTTTCGCTCGGCAGCCGACTCGGAGCTCAGCTTTTGAGTGCATTTTGGAGTCCGGAGACAAATAAATAGTTAAACCAATAACTGCAAAGAACTTTAATTGAGTAGAATGGGGGAAGCATTGACGTTTCATTTTGAAAAAAGTAAAAGACATGAAAGAAAAGTAAAGGATAGAAAAAAATTAAAGGTGCAGAGGTCGGTATTATAAACATCTGTCAAAGGAAATAATCCAATCGAGTTACGTTGACTTCAACTGCCTCAACTACCGCACCGTATCTCAAGACGCTGCTGGCGGGAACTCGCAAGAACACAATGTAGGCATAAATGTCTAGACTCCGCCTTAAATTTGAGAGGTAGACTACAAACTGCTCTGAGAGCAGCAATAGTTATCTATACTGCGAAATGAAGGAGCTGCCCTCCAATTGAAACTCATGTTGCCATGGTTTGCTAGCGATGAGGGTCACGTCTTTTCACAGCACGTCATACTTTGATGTCTCAGCGTCCACTCAATCATTTAAGAATGGTTGCAAAAACAATTCTAAACAAAGAAGGGACGATAAAATAATATGTAATGAATTTTAGGGGTTGAATGAGGGGTTTATGTTTCACAAGAGACTATGCTGAAATGCAAAGACGAAGTAAAAACCATAGGAGGAGATTATATTTACAAAATAGTAACTTACTTCACAATACTGAATCCTTAATTGTAACTCTTACATTTACATATAATACAAACGCACATTCTTATTCTCTCAGACATACACGAAAATCATTGATATTGATGTCGAAACAAGGTATGGGATGAGAAAACAAAAGTACCGTAACGAATTCTATTGCAATTTCTTTTCTTAAATGTCATAGAATCAACTTTGGAATCGTATATTTTGTCAATACGAGAACTAATTTACTATTGGAATTAGTTTCATTCTTGTGGTCGTAGTGAAGTTATAAGTGATCTTGTTTGTTTAATATCGTTGCATGCTCAAAAATTATTCAACAAATTCACAATTTTTTTTTGAAAATTCTGAATAACGATTATATTGCGGGTTTTGGGAAATAGGAACTTAGACTCAACGCATTAGGTATTGTGTGCCTCTCCAGTCAGTCAAACCTTCCACACATAATTCGTACATATTATTAAATACAAGCAAATTTTAAAAATGACTTATGAGCAAGGCACGTATGGTGAGATACTGCGCCCCTAAATTAAGCATGAACACATTATAAAGACTAAATTCCAAAGGAAAAAAGGCGATTGCGAGTGAGTGGCTCTGGGAAAGAATAAAATTAAGACGTAATGTCCATGACTTATTTTCATGTGAACTTGCGATCGGAAAAGAGCGCACTGATAAAATATTATTGCAGCACATTTTAAAAAAAAAAATGTGTATTATTTATTCCTTGAATTTTGTGGTAATCTTAATTTTAGACCATTTACAATATTTACAATTTGTGATGAAAGGGACCTCTTATAAGAGGCCCAGATACAATGTACGCTATCTTATCAAAACTACATGTGAAACACGCTGAAACATGGAAATTTCCAACTTTAAAGTGAGGAATCAGAGCTTTTTGTTTATTCATTCAATCTCTTGAGGAGACCAAAGTATACTGAAGTCATATTGGTCAATTAACTAAATTCAGTAAAAGCATGACAGATTTAACCTGAACGTTGATTCTGGTTTTTCCGCAAGTGGGAAGTACGACTTCTCTAACTCGAATGTGAACAATAAAGGCTAATCTCACTCGTATGTGTTGATCTTGGGTATACTCAGAATGTTAATGACGTTTTGCGTAAAATGTTGATATTAAAAAAAAACCGTGTTTTTAGATGCTTGAATTTCTGCCATGTCTTTAAAGGTTCTTCAGGCTGTACCTGATCAGTGCCATTCAAGCATGTTTTTAACAGACCAAGTTATACCGTCCACGGATACTGATATCTTGACAGTATTTAGTGGGAGCTCTTACTTTCAGGACTAACATTTCATTGTTGACCTAAACTTTTGTGGGCTGTTGAGCGACGCGTCGAATAATTCGTTCAGCGAACGAGCCAATGGTTGATAAACTTGCTTGGTCTACTGAACTGTCTTACTCATCAGCCAATAATGAAGTAGTCAAAAGCAAATAAGAGCGCGGATGAGTATTGCGGGCTCGCAATAAGCCCTCACAATACATTTGAATTATTGCAATTTTTAAAACGAAGAGAGTGTGCCAACTCGGTTAACAGAAGTTTTCCCGGAATTTTTTTTGAACAATAATAAGACACCTAGGAGAGTTTAAATATGTTTATTTAAAGCTCCCGCACTTCATTCCGTTTTTTGATAGTATGTATGCCGCAGTCCATGGTCCATGCACAAGTTATCCATGCGCGACTGCTTTTGTGGCCTTACATCGTTCAGTAAATTCCGGGAAAGTTTCTTTAAACAAAGTAAACTCTCTACTTCTCAAAAATATAAAAATTGGAACTACTGCAAATGTCTGTCACCAGTATAGTGATAATATTACATGCATCATGATAAGGAAATGTTGAATCCCCGATAGTAAAAGCTCCCTTCTACCCTGAGGAGGTTTGAAAGGATCTCTCTTCATCGCTGCCTTCCAGCGGGCTGATTATTGCAACTGATAGACAAAGCTATAGACAAGGAAGACATAAGGGGGAATGGAGCAATCCTATTGGTTGAAATGAGTGCGGTTCCTATAGATTAAAGAAGAAAATGATAGGCTAACTATAGGGTCTCTCCAGAGTTGCCGTTAGTTAGTCTATACCTAACCTACCTCATTTGTCCATTGCAACCACGCACTTCTGCCATTAGGATCCCTCCATGTCCCTTTTGTTATATCTTTCTCTGAAGCTTTGTCCATCAATTTCAAAGATCTACCCGCTGACATTGCTTTTATTTCATTCTTTTCATAAAAACGATCAAGCGGCAAATCACGTAAGCCTGAGCAAGGGAACGGCGACAATGAACCATAAACAGAGCGAATGACTGACAGCAGCACCAGCTGCTAGCAAGTTCTTCTGCGGAATGGGCTCATCGGTAATCTCGTTGAGCTCCGTGGGCGCATCGTTGAGGGCTCTGTCGGAACACACAGCGCCCCCTAGGAACTGGCGACCGTACTCGCCGAGCGAGACGTTCTGCTGGGCACAGTAATTGTGCTCGATGATGTACTCGTAAGCCGTTCTGTTGGCCATCGGGGATAGTCCTGGAAACAGAGTCGGCAGTTTGAAGACGGCTGTACGGGCCGGAGCACAATCGCAGTCGATTCGATTCTTCTGGAAATTCACCTGCAATCAAATTGAGCGAAATAAGTCTTTTCGTATAAACATCAAACATAATTGGCATTTCTTGAACGCTGCACTAGGATAATATATTTTTTGTGTTCAGTCATTAAGATCAAAAAATATAGGTACACAAAAATTATTATTTGTTCAGTTGGTCAATAATTTCTCTCCGAGATTGGCATAACAAGGGCTGATGAAAGACTGAAAGGGCAGGCTTTCTTCAATATCGATGATTAAAGTGAGGAGCCATGTAAGTCAGTTTACGGCACTGCAAACCAAATATTAAATTTGATTTTCCAATCGAAAAACCTATATTTTTAAAAGTATTCGTGATTTTTTCTCTTCGCTTAAAGAATATAGAATGTAGAATAGGCCTATTCAGTATTTTTTTTAAAAAAAAAAAAAAAAAAAAAAAAAAAAAAAAACTGAAGTAGAATTTTCACCTACGCCTTAGGGGATAGAGATATTCCTAATTTTGGAGTTTATTATCGATATTATTCTTCCTTTAGGGGTACGCTCCCTGATCACTTTACGGTCCAACCCCCCGCAGCACTTCGTGCCCCAGGCGTTATGCGTTATGCGTTACCCATATGATTTTATATCATGTTGTATGATATTATATGATAAGGCTGAGAATTTTCCTACCTCTCGATAACGGAGCTTCAAGAAGAAGGCGCTGAGGTCGATATCGTCCAGGTAGTTATTGACGAACTCAATCTTGACCCTCTGGTCCTCATCGGGGAACATGTCCTCCGCTGAGGCGGGCTCCGCATCAGTGATGTGGAGGTCGCTGAGGAAAGGTGGCGGGAGGGCGGCGAAAGCGTTGCCGCTGATGTTGATGACGGCCGCCTTGACGTGGAGCGAGTCGGCGTTGACGTCCGTGAACGTGGAGGTGGCCACGGCGAAGTTACGGACGGCCGCCGTTACGGAGCGGGGCCCCAGCATCCCGATCGTCGAGTTACGGACGACCAGCTCCTCACCCAGGATGTTGATGCCGTCCTCCATGATTTGCGAGATCTGTAACATGGGCCAAGGGGCTTATGAATATTCAGAATATCAACATGATTCCTCATCATTTGTTTTATCAACAGGGTCGCGGGTTTCAATTTCATCCAGGGCCGGATTAAGGGGGTGGCCACATGGACCGCGGGCCATGGCGGCAAATCTATGGGGCGGCAAAAATTTGCAATTTTTTAAAGTGTAGGTATAAAAAAAATAGGTTTTATAAAAACAAAATTACAAACGAGAAAAGGCGACAAAATCTCTCATTTCCTGAGAGTATAGTAATTTCTAATTTTGTCGTCTCTTAGTGATACAAGAGACAGCACTTTCCAGAACCAGCCTAGAATGGCGCGACTTAAGGAGAAATGATAACGAGGACTTGAGATGAAAAGGAGAAGCCCTCGCCCTCGGCGCGGCGATCGGCATGTAACACATTTTAGCGCCTACAAGACTGCACGAATACTTCACGCATTGCGCCAAACACAGTGCGGTCAGCGAGAAACGCATAGCGCCTACAGGACTGCGTGAATACTTCACGCGTTGCGTTCAACACAGTGCGTTCAGCAGCGGTCGGCGTGAAACGCATAGCGCCTACAAGACTGTCAGAATACTTCACGCATTACGCCAAACACGGTCGGTGCGGTCTGCGAGGCGCGGCAGCGAAAGTTAAAATCATTGATCCACATCTATGTTTGTTCTTTCATAATTTTTTCGTTCATTTCTTATGAATGGAAGGCCTTGTCCACACAGAGATAGGTTTACGAGACTTAACTTTCGCGCAAAGTTTCGTGAACTTTTGCTAGTAGTGTTGACACGGCTTTCTCAAAAAATAAGTTCAACACTAGTAAATGCGTCTTATGCACCCCTCCCCCGCTGGCACGTTCATTTGATGGTTTTTATCGAGTTTTAAAACGAATGAGAAGGGGGCGGCAAAACATAGGCGGCCCATGGGCGGCAAGTAGGTGGATCCGGCACTGATTTCATCGTATTTTTTGTTATGTTTTCTGGTAGCTGAGGGGATGATACCACACAAAAACGGCTCGCATGTTGCCCTATTCTTGTCCACTCATTTTTTGTGAATCATTGTGATTGCGGAAGTTAAAATGTCCAAGATTTTCAGTTTTCGGGAAACCGCTGCAGCTCTATCAGGGCGCAACTGGACCTTATCAAACTGAACTTGAATCTGAACTGAATCGTGAAACAAAATTTGCCCCCTCCTCATTTTTAAAATGGGAACTATCTTTAATTGTGAAACTGATAATCTTACTCATCATTTTTTATCATTTGTTTTCTCTTTTTTTCTCATCTTAACAATTACCTTAAAACCACATTTTCTCTCAATACATGTTTTAATAGAGATCTTAGAATTTTGACAAATTGACTAAACCCTGCTCAAAACTTTGAGTAGTAATAATATGCTGAAAAATCGGGGTATTGGCTCGAAATTTTTCCAAAAACTCCCGATTTTTCGATATTTTTGAAACTACTCATCAAAAAAGATGGTACTCCCAGAAAAAAAAGGTGAAGGGATGAGAATCCCGCCAGGGGCCCCTGCTCTTAAAATTGTGAGTGTGGAAAAAGTATCTCTTATTGCGCTTGAGGAATATACGCAAAATTTCAAACCTCTCAGTGCAACTCTTCATAGGTTATCAGAGAATGGCCAGACTTTTGGTTCCACCTGTGCACTTAAATTCTAATTAAAATGCAAACTACGGGAAATCGGTGCTAAAATGTTAATTCAGTCAGTTCTTGTTGCACCCATTTGCGATATCACGTCTTGTATACTTTGTGTTGGCCTGATATCTCACCTTTCGTCTCTACTGTTACTATACCCTCCGACGCGCCACTGCTTCGCTTAAAAAGGTAGGCACTGGTGAGATTCGAACTCACGATCTCCTGTTTACTAGACAGGCGCTTTAACCAACTAAGCCACAGCGCCGGTTGCATCACCCGACTGAAAACGTGGTGTCTCGAGAAAGACCGCCACATGCCAACGCGGCCGTGGCGCGCCGCGACGCGCGGTGGACGCAAGACCGCGTAATGTATGATAGTGGCGGGGTCATTGAATGGGAAGAGTAAGTTGGATTTACACCAGAACGACGAACCTTCATTCAATGGGTGGATAATTACTATCAGAAGGTGTCATGCCAATTACTTTGAGTGAAGATAAGGTCCTTTCATTTTCCTGCTGTCTTCCCTCTACTTACAATTAGTCATTCATTACACCTATGTTGCTATCCAATAATGACGTTAGCCCCGTAAGAGAAAGAGGGGGTCTCGAACTTCAAGTCAAACTGCTGTAGAAAGGCAAAGGTGGTATTAGGGGATTAGCCATGGGGAAAGGGAGAAATGAAAAAAAAATCGGGGGAAAAGCCTGATGTATTTCATTACGATGGACGGCTGTTAATTATTGCTGTTGGGGTTAGAAACAATGATTAGGTATCTTTAAAGAGAATATGCTGCTTTGGTTTATATAAAATTTGCTATCTGCACGGAAACGAGGCTTTAATTTTAAGGAGTAAGTGACTGATTGCGAGTTCGAACGCAGGCCAGCTCATGATCAGTTTTTCTCCTTTTTTTGGACGAGGATCCCATTTTTGAGAGGTTCCAATAATTCCGAAACGAGTATTAAAAACTCCTAATTATAATAGCACATTATATTCGGGAAAAAATTTCAATTTTAATTTGCGTTTTAAAATTGAAATGAAACCTCTGTTCTTATAAATAAATTAAATTTAAATTTTTACAATCACTCACACTGAAAAATGTAACAAATAAATACAATTCGAAAATGGCAAAAATTGATTTTTGACGACTAACCTTTGAGATAAAGACAAAGTTTTCTATTATTTCAACAACCCCATGCGTGCCTAATATAGTGAAAGCTGAAGAAAAATGGTTTTTTGCCCCATTCAAAGCACATGAGGAGGAGGAAGAAGAAGAAATAAAAAAGAGGGAAAATGGAGAAAGTGGCACAATTTGGAAGGGAACAACGTGATCAAACATTTTTCATAACGACAGGGTTTCAAGATCTAAAATGGTTCCAAAAATCTCAATGTATTAAAAAATAAATTATTCTAAAAATATCAGAACCACTGGTTTGGAAGAAACCAAGGTCCGAAGAGCGCAGACCGCAGCAAAATAGTGTGGAAGGTGGATCCGAACATCATAAACCTTTTTTTTAGCTATCTCGCTGATCATTCAAGTCACTCAGACTAAAGAAATTGAAATGAGTCAGAAATAAGAGACGAAATTATACGTCATAAAGTAAGGGATTCATTCTTGGCACCGAAATGGATCAGAAGGGCTGAGGAGGGGATCGCTCTTGACCTTTGCCTCGTAACCTCGCGAGAAAATCGCGGGATCGGTGGGATGAATTAAGTTGGACTGACGCAATTTCAGCTGCATTGTGTCTCGTTTACGGAGGAGGCTCTCACGGTCACTGCTGACGAAGCCAAGACTTCATGCATTAGTGCAGTCGTTACGAATGTTGCCTCAACAAATGCAAATTATGAATACGTCAGTTCAGCCGAAAGTTTCACTCGTGAATTACTTTGTAGTCTTCACCTCTATCAGCACATCAGAGGAGAAGCTTCTTTTATTTTAATGATAAAAAAAAAGATTAGGTAAAAGCTTCCAAAGATGTGACAGTAAATGTGGCCCTCGTCACGTCATCTTCTCTCTTTCTCACTTCTGGAGGTGGGTAGATAATTTTGGACGTGGTCTTCTTTGCTGCCAGCATTACACCCAAATGAACGTGTTTATGCTAAAATGAAAGAGAGGCGGGTAGGAAAGATAGAGAGTGCTCACTAGTTGAGGGTCGTTCGAATGAATGGGAGTTGTAGGGCACCTTACCTGTGACGTCGACATCGACAACCGTGACGAGGAACTCTTTGGCTCATGAGCCTTGTCCCTAACGTTCTTTTAACATGCCCACAGCTCATGAGTTGGCAAATGGCGCTCAGTTCCTTTTGTTTTGACGTGAAATTTCACTGTCCCATTTTGCCAAAAGGAATCACGTCCACTTTTACATCGTTTCTTATGCAGCTTGTACAAGCACACCCCATCTTTTCCACACGTCTCTAGTTCATATTAAGAATAAAAACGTCAAAATTTTGTAGGCGTAGGTTCCCTAAAGAGAAGTTCGTTTTGTTGCAAAGGAGGTTGGCAGTGAGTCAAAAACTTAATCAAATCAAAAACAAATCAATCAAAACAAAAACTCGCGGTTATTCCCTTCATTTCCTCACCCTCCGGCCAAAGTATCGCAAGCGCCATGCGACGTTTCAAAATTTCCGCTGCCATTTTATATTTTTACAGAGAAGCTATATTCAATGAAGCTTTCCGAAAATTGCCCTGAATTTTCTTTGTGCTGTCGATAAAATTCCATGGCCGGATTTACCTGCTTGCCGCCCATGGGCCGCCTGTAATTTGCCGCCCTCTTCTCATTCATTTTGAAACATCAATAAAAACCATCATGTGGACGTGCAGGAGGGAGAAGGGTGCATAAGACGCGTTCACTCGTGTTGGACACATTTTTTGCGTAAGCCCTGTCAACACTCCTAGCAAAAGTTCACGGAACTTCGCGCGAAAGTTCAGTTCCGTAAACCTATCTGTGGGGACAAGGCCTTTCATTTGTAAGAATTGAACTTAAAAAAGTAATAAAGAACAAACATAAATGTAGTTTAATAATTTTAACTTCCTCCACCGTGCCGCGCTAACCACACTGTGTTTGACGCAATGCGTGAAGTATTCATGCAGTCTCGTAAGCGCTAATATGTGTTACATGTCGACCGCCGTGTCGAAGGCTTCTCCTTTTCATCTCAAGTCCTCGTCATCATTTCTCTTTGCGCCGCGCCGCTCCAGGCCAAATTACGTGTTCGGTTTCTCTCTTAACTCAACTAATTAAAGGTGCGCAGTCTTTTGTATCGCCGAAATACGACAAAATTAGAAATTAATGAACTCTCAGGAAATGAGAGATTTTGCCACCTTTTCTTGTTTGTAATTTTTTTCTGAATCCGATTACCTGCATTTAAAAAATTGCAAAATTTGCCGCCCCCTAATTTTGCCGCCATGGGTCGCGGCCCATATGGCCACCCCCTTAATCCGGCCCTGTAAAATTCAGTGAAATTTTCAAACAGATTCAACCAACAATTTTTCTGTAAAAAAAAAAAAAAAATGGTGGCGGAAATTCTGAAACGTCGCATGACGCTTATGATACTTTGGCCGGAAGGTGACGATTTCACTTAAGCACGATGGCCTTTCCTCTGTCGAGGTATGGAAAAGCAGTACTTACAACTGAGTCGGTGATGCGGAGACCGAGCGGTGAGTTGGTGTTGTTGGCGTTGAAGAGCGCCCCTGGGGCGACCGTGGTGATGTTGCAGCCGTGGATATCGAAGTTCTTCAAGCCGCGGGCCTCGTGAAGTGCCAACGGCGGGAGCTCCTTCAGGTTGGTGTGGCGGAGGGTTATCCTCTCGAGCTGTTTCCCGGTGCTCAGCGATAGCTCGGCGAAGATGAAGTTGGCGACGCGGTCCACGTGGAGGGTCTCCAGGTAGGGGAACACCCCGCGGAAGAAATGGAAGTAGTTGAGGGAGTCCAGACGAAGGTGACGGAGCTTCGTGGCGCGGACGAAGCCGTTGGCCGGCAGCGAGAGGAAGTTGCACGCAGAGATCCGAAGTTCCTCCGTCTGCATCAGGGTCTGCTCGTCCTCCTCCTTGAAGAACAGCATCTGGAACAGAAGTTGCAGGGTACGGTTAGGCGGGTTTTTCCAAAAATAGAAGGCATATTTTGTTACCGGTAGAGACAATTTATTTTAGAAACTTCGCACTAACAATCTAAACAATCGGCTGAGGCAGAAGTTAAGTTTTGAAGTCAACGGATTGTTTCTCCTGATGGTGGTTGATGAGCAATAAAATATGTATCGGCTTATGCTCATGATAAAATATGCTCGGATGAATTGGACTACATTTTGCAATTTGGGACTATAAATTCTGGCCCGGTTTAAGAACAACGTATGTACCATTAGTTTCCCTATGCACATAAGTGTTTTTCCAGAGGAGCCAGAATTTGTAGTTCCAAATTGCAAAATGTAGTCCAATTATGCCATACCGCATGTTAATGTTTCATCTTACATTTGCGAGAATCGGAGCTGTGCGCCCATGTTAATGTTTTACGGAACGCAGTAGCCTTGTTCTCCCTTTCCCTCGTAACACACCCGTAACGCATGACCCCTCCTAGAGCGTTACATGTCATGAACGATCCTTGATTTGAATCCACTGTTTTAAAAAGAGCGGAAGTCCAATTTTTTTTTTCTTTTTAAATCGTCTTATTACATTTTTGGACTTTTTTGCGTGTACGCACATCTATACTGTAAAAATGACGAAATTTCAATGGATAGAAAAGCGCGACCTGATTTATCAAATCCTGACTTACTTCCTCTTCTTGAAATTTTCATCAGCTTCTTCTTTATCGTGAAAAAGTCGGTTTTTGAACTTCCGCCCTTTTCAAAATAGTGGATTCATTTTGGAAACCGACCAAAAACGACTAATAACTGTTCAGAGTTTTCAGGCATCAATACATTATTGAAATTAAGTGCTGAGGAAAGCAGAGACGCAATACCTGACACGTGCGCTAACCAAGCCATCGTCGGCTGGGGACAAATTAGCCTATTTAAGCGCAGATATGAGCAGGTCTTGGATCATAACACCAAGATTTCTGGCGATTGTCACCGCTCGTGCCAGGCCGCGGCAACTTAAGACAAATATAATGTTCTAACACGCACATACCACATTGTTGCCATGTTTTGAGAACAATTTTCAATTGCATTTTTTGGCTGAAGATCCCACTTTATGGACGCTGTGGTCGAATAGGTAACAACTGGAGCACTCCAGATGTGTTTTGGCTTGCCTCTAAAAATGGAGGCAAGGTGAAAAGAGATATTTGCGTGACCTCCGTTCTCATTCACGATGCCTTCAATTTTTAGTGTAGGCAACACAAAGTCCAACGTGGTAGAATAGTGGTATCGTCCCCCTTAAAAAGTCGGACGATCTCTATTGTCGAACTTGTTGTAGACGCAAGATAACATAAGACGAAGACGAAAAGAGGAAGATGAAAAGAGGAAGGGGAATTAGAAAAGTAATAGGCAAGGAAGAAGTAGCAAAAAAAGGAAGTGAAGGAAGAAATAGGAAGAAAGAAAAGGGAAGAGGAAGAATAAGAGACTGACAAGAATTGATCGAAAAACATTTATGTGAACCAATCAACATCAATTTGATCGAGCTGTAATCGAAAAGTATTTTCTCATTTTTTCTTTTTTGATCAAATTTTGTCGATCGAAACAATCCCGGTGTTTTTGCTTCGGAAAATGTTATAGTAAATTACTCAATTTATGAAATGATCAACGGTTATGGACTGCATTTTGTAATTAGGAACTGAAATGCCTTTCTCATCTGTAAAAGCACTTACATGGATAGGGAAACTAATGGTACATACTTTGTTTCTGACTTGAGCCAGAAATTATAGTTTCAAATTGAAAATATTGGCTATTTGAATTACAGTTTAGGGCGAAGCATCTAGACTCGTGAATCCAGTCACAAGTTTTTCACTGATTTCGTATAAATGTGACACTCTCGCATTTCCGTTGAAGGAGATAGGACCGAAGGCGCCTTAAAAAAAACCCATGCGGCTAATCACCGAAATTGGTTCGCTTTTGACGGCGCGCATATGGCTTCATTCTCGGCTTGACCTCTTGAACCGAGGTGGTGGTAACACTGTGCCGCGCCGAAAATTTTGGCAGCCAAAAAAGCAATATATCAGACCGAGGCCGAATTCGGAACGACATCGCGGGCCTCAACGATGACAGACGTCGACCGACCCCCCAAATTCTGTCACTTTGCGAAGTCTCAAGTCCTGAACACTGTTTCATTTCTTCCGACGTCGTGTCATGTAATTGTCGTGCGAGATTTCTGAACTTCGGTCGTATGGTCGTGCTTCTTGCTGATTGATTGGTAATCGAGTTTAGCCGTCGATCGATTTCACGACCGGAATTAGGATGGTTATTCGTCATGGGGTCATGTTTCTGTCGGGTTGGTTTTCAATGTATATGATCGAAATAAGGGAAAAGGGTCTTCATTCCACAAAAGCTTAAAATGGAAACATGAATACCAGATTATAAAGGATCGTCTTTTTTGCATTTTGGGCTAAAAATAAATAAAAAACCTGCTACACACCGGCTGACATCGCAGTCTGACTCAGGGTAGTTAATGAAACATATAGCCTGACGTCAGTCTGATTCACTTTTACTAGGAGCAGATTTGCCTACTTGCCGCCCATGGGCCGCCTGTATTTTGCCGCCCCCTTCTCATTCGTTTTGAAACATAAATAAAAACCATCAAGTGAACGTGCTAGCGGGGGTGGGGTGCATGAGACGCGTTTACTCGTGTTGGATACATTTTTTGGAAAAGCCCTGTCAATACTACTAGCAAAAGTTCACGGAACTTTGCGCGAAATTTAAGTTTCGTAAACCTATCTCTTTGCGGACAAGGCATTCCATTCATAAAAAATGAACGAAAAAATTATGAAAGAACAAACATAAATGTGGTTTGATTATTTTAATTTCCGCCGCGCCGCGCTGCGCAGACCGCACCGTGTTTGGCGCAATGCGTGAAGTATTCATGCATTCTAGCAGGCGCTATCCGTCTCACGCTGACCGCAGTGACCGCACTGTGTTTGATGCAATGCGTGAAGTATTCGTGCAGGCTTGTAGGCGCTAATATGTTACAAACCGATCGATCGCCGCGCCGAGGGCTTCTCCTTTTCATCTAAAGTCCTCGTCTTCATTTCTCTCCAAGTCGCGCCGTTCCAGGCCAAATTGCGGGTTTGGTTCTCTCTTAACTCGACTAATTAAAGGTGCTGTCACTTGCATCACTGAAAGACGACAAAATTAGAAATTACTATACTCTCAAGAAATGAGAGATTTTGTCGCCTTTTTTCTTTTGTAATTTTTTTTTCTAAATCGGAAATTTTTTATACCTACATTTAAAAAAATTGCAAAAGCCGCCCCCTAGATTTGCCGCCATGGGCCGCGGCCCATGTGGCCACCCCCTTAATCCGGCCCTGACTAGCAGCATCTTTTACTTGAGATTCCAACGGAGTAATGACGGTTCAGATTTCGCAGTTCAAAAAATATGTTCTCGCGAAGGAGTTGTTGAAAATTCTAATGAGCCTTTTCTTTAGTTTTTGGTATATGATTTTCGAACTCAAGCGTAAATAGGAATCATGATCCAACTTTAGCCTCAATATCAAATGATAAGTTTTCTCTTTCGGGTGTTCTCTTTGTGTGCCATAATGTGTAATTGAACCCCCCGAAAACATCACAACATTCTGAGAGATAAGAAAATGCGTGGAGAGATTCACGCAAATACACAAGTTCTTGCATGACAAAATCCCCCACCAAACTCCCGGTAAGAGGTGTGGTGTAAATATTCTTTTGAAAAACACTATGGAATTTTTCATTATGATTTGTGTCGGATGAATTTGATTCTTATCAAATTTAATCACACAAATATTTTAACACACACATCTTCATCAATCCTTTATTCATCTGCAGAAATCTCTAAATTTCATAAGGCACATCGTAAACCAAACTGAATAACGCGATTAAAAAATCAATTGGCATGCGTTCAATCGAACTGGCACGCTGCCTCCAATGCAGTAGGCTTTCCATCAATATGCGGAACATTAGATGTTGATAGATCATTCAATCTCATCAAATGGATCTCGCGTCTGGTGGCGTCGTCGTCGAGGTATTATATTGTAAATATTTTCATTTTTTAATGGGTCATGGGCTCGGTTTGAGTGGCAATCTGTAGGCAGAATACGTTCAGACTCCCACATTTCAAAAGCTTTGAACTGGATATGATTTCGGGTTTTGTATAAAGTATGTTTGTACGCACGTGTCTTGGATGATGTTTTTATTTTGACTGCCAGGATCATAATCGCCATGTAGAAAGGAACCAAGCCATACCAGATATTGCCAAATTCAATTGGACAATTTAATTACTTACATGAAGAAGATTGTGGGGAATTTCAGTGCAATTTTCAATGAATTTTCCATATATTACGAATCAGATTCCTCAAAATTTTCACAGGAATCCGCACAAACGTTTTCTTGTAAGAAAATAAATTGTCTGATTAAATTTGGCAATAGCTAATGTGGCTTAGTTCCTTTCTGCTTAACGCGGTCCAATTAAATCTTTAGTGTCTAAGAAGAATTCATTGAAATTTCGGCTGGTAGAAAAATAATCTAAGATTCCAGTGAACAAAAGAGGGAATAATAGAGAAGAAAAGAGAAAAAATGGGGAGAAAAAAAATTGATAAAAAAAAAAGAGAGACAGAACAATAGAGATAAGAGAAGAACGCCACATCTGTTCGCCTTCAATTCTTGGTGTAGGCAGCACAAACTCCCACGTGCTCGTAAAGTGGTATCATCGTGCAATAACATACGCTCCCTCTAATCTCACTCCAAAAAAGGTTTTTACTGAACCGGGAGAGGTTACTTTAAAGCCACATCAGACCGACTTCAATTTTTAGTGCAAAGAGCACGAGCTTCCACATCCACCTGCTTGGCTAGTGAGTTCGTCTCCAATATAGAAATCAGAGAGTCTCTGTCGGCACAGGTCTCTGTCAGTTTCTCACACAATAAATTACATCAGCATCGCGTGAACTCATTCAAATTTTTCAGTGTATACCTTCTTGTCGTATGAAAATTGAGTTTGAATTTGGGCTCAAGCAACTCTACCGTTTATTAATAATTGATTAGTAACATAAGTGTGCCCCTTAGACTGTTATCCCCTGAATTATTTCTTCAATTTTTCAGTCCAAAAAGAAGAATTTAAAAAAGGAAGGGGAAGAAGATGAAAAGAGACAGGAGAATAAGATGAGGGGAGAAAGAAAAAATAAGAATAAGAACAAACGAGGTAGAATAAAAAGGAAAGGGAAAGAAGAAGAAGAAGAAGAAGAAGAAGAAGAAGAGGAAAAGAGAAATGAAATTCATAGGAGATTGACAAAACTTGGTCGAAGCAGATAATCGTAAACTGATCAACATTGATTTGATGTGGAAGTAACGTACAAAGATACGGGTTTTTTCCTATTTTTCGATTGAATTAAGTCCACCGAGACAATTTCTGTTGGATTAATACCCCAAAACTTCGAGCAAATTACTCAATCAATGAAGTGAGTAACCATTAAAGTTCTCGTAATTTATGGCGAAGCACCAAGACCCGTGACTTGAGTCTCTGGCTTTTCGCTAGTTAACATATATTCATGGGCATGAAAGGGTCGGGAGAAAAGATTCCTTAGAAAAGAGATATTATGTCCTTTTGTGATTAATATTTGAGTTGCAAAAAATGTGCGATAACCTGCTCTTTTTTGTGATACCTCTCTGTGGTCGAACACCGAAAAAAAAGGGAAGTTAAATTAACATTCTGAATGTAAAAAAAGTGTGCGAGAACTTATAAATGCTGAATTACCCGCCACAGCACTTAATTTTACATCTTGGCATTGCTGAAGTAACTGCTGTGGCAGGTATTTTAGCATTTTGTAAGTTCTCGCACACTTTTTTTACATCCACAATGTTAAATTAACTTCAATTTTTTTTCGGTGAAGTTTATCGCGTTTACGTTCCTGTTCTGTTGCTCAAACGTCCATGAACCGTCCAGATTCTGACCTGGTTTAGTGTCTTATTTGGCAATGCAGGACTGGGTGCATGAACCGGAAATATTTATCTCCAATCATAACATCCGGATGTTGCGACCAGACGCGAATTCGTGAATTTAAATTGTGCATTGTGCTCTCTCAGCTTCATAATTTAAAGTGGCCTATCAACACACTGTCCAGACTAATTGACTGTCTTAACAAACATTACTCATCAGTTGGCAAAGACCGTTCGCATTTTCAGCCGCTGTAAGGACCAGAAAGTAAATGGCACAGACCCATAATGCGTCTCTCAACTTAGTTGCAGTGCTCTGAGAATTCAAAATAATTTTCTCGCATAATACAAGCACCTACCATTCAAAAAGACCGCGAGAAAAGGACCTTCCACTAAGCTGGCAAAATTTTCGGGAAATCGAAATCCGTCGAGTTAGCTTAAAAATCCCATTTTAAGTTCTCTCCGCGTTGTGAAAAATATCATGGTAACGGCGATTGAAATTGACTTGCGATCGCAGAGGTTTACTTGGTGTGATGACAAATTATCCGGTTATTATGTATTCGTTTGAGTTCGTTGCGCATGTATTTATTTATTCATTTTCTTTAATTTTTCTATTTTTCTATTTTTATTTTTTATGTGACAAAAACAATCACTTTCGTCAAGATGTCATGCGTCCGCTTCAGAATGCAATGCCTACATGCTTAAGTAGCTAGTTAAGATTTTTTTAGAATCCCATCGAACAGTTTTCACGTGTAATTCTTAAAAAACAAATTGTGTATTATTAAATGACAGCACACGTATAATTGAAATGAAATTCTGCGAGAGCTATGGGTCTGCCATTTTGATTATCCCTGATAAAAATTGGCGATAGGAGCTGCGTTTCAAAATACCATAGGAGTTCTTATAGCCGACTAAAGAAGGCTATTGAAAAACATATGGCTGGCTGTAGAAAGCGGAGCAAATCATCTAGCCGGGCTATACGAAGCTATAAAAAAGTATACAGTCGGACTATAGTTCCTATCGCCGGGCTTTACGTACTTTATCGCCAATTGGCTATAAAAGGCTATAAGAAATTGTGTAGAAATTCGTGTGCTTTGGAAATCATCAAGTTTGATACGGAACTTCCTTGATATTTACAAAACACACATTATATTTTCCTTTGAAACATGTTTTTTTTTCATCAATTAAAATGAGAATTATCTATACAGAGTGTGCAAACATTTCAAAATCATGAGTTGAAAAACGCTGACTCCGCAAGATTAAATATTAGAGCCTAACACTAAGCAAAGCGGCGACGCACTGGCGCGGCGCCTACAAACCTAACAGGGATACTGCACACGGAGAAAAAAGATTAGTGGCTGTGACTATTCGTGGTTGGTAAAACAGGATTTAGTTTCACGCAACAGAAAAATTAGAAACTATCACTCACTGAGTTAGCGGCCTATGCTAACACGAGTTGGTAAATGATGATCTAGTGCTCCTAACTGGGACCGTGATACCACTTGACATACCGACTAGTCACAGAAACCCAACTCCTTCGCTCTCAGATTTACCAACCCAGAATAGTTGCATTGTCCACCACGTCAGGTTTGCTTAC